>PVKN010039452.1:0-10879 GCA_004027915.1 Capromys pilorides | reverse complement strand
GCAACCATTATACACTAAACATCAATATATATTTTTAAAATTATTTTTAAAAAAATAAATAATAAAAATAATGGGGGCAGGTCTGGCCAGATAGCTCAGGGGACTAAAGCACCTGCTTAGGCAGAGCGCACCAGCCTGGGTTCGATTCACACCATGCCATGCTGGTGCCACCCCCTGGGGTGCGCTGAGATGGTGATTAAGACTGGGAGTGATGGCTCACACCTGTGATCCCATAACTAGGGAGGCTGAAAACAGGAGAATCTCTACAAGTCGGATCTATGCAGTGAAACCCTGAGCACCCTGTAGACCCTGTACCAAATACGTTTTAAAAAATAATAATAATAATGTGGCTAAACAACTTATAAAAGTATCAATGTATGTTTCTTACTCCTCCATTCACAGGTATTTCTCCTCCTTCAATCCCAAGAACATTTTTAGGTTATCTAACCCTGCTTTCCTGTGTCTAAATATAAAACAGAAACTATTGGGATACATTCTCCTGGCAAGAATGTTCAAAAAGTTGAAGTCATGGAAGGCATCACTCTGGGTCATCCCAAAGAAAGAGAGGGATGAGAAATTGAGCAGAAAAGCTTCTCTTGAAAAGTAAGGGAACTGTGGCTCACTCCCACATAGACAGACCTACGTAAACCCTCCCTGAAAGGTGGATGGCCCTCTAACATATCATAAAGGTGATCAATGGAAGAAAAATAACTGTAAAAACACTAGAATACATCTATGGATGCCATGGCAACATATCTCATGGCCTTGTCTTGTCATAGGAGTGATAGTTGTGTTATGTGGTTTAGAAACAGGGAAGACTGAAGAGAAATGTAACATTCCAGACTGTGGAGAATCCTCAGAACTCTGGGTGATCAGAGTAGTGAGGAAAGGAGCTTAGTAATGATTGTGAATGAATTTTATCAGTGTTTGCAATGCATAATAATCACACTCATTTGGGAGAATTAATACACAGACATATCAGATCTTGATCCCTTTCATCCCTTTACTGGCTCCCCATCCTACCTCCTCCATCTCCATAAAGTCTACTGTCATCTCTTACCACCTCTCTATTACTTGAATTTCTAAGATATTCTCCAAGAAGTTTGGAAATAATCTGACACAGAAAACCATAGAGGCTCCAACAGTTTATTTCCTCATAATAGAAGAATGACTAAGAATGCTTCCACAGTAATAATATTTGATGGTGAAATTCTCTGTATGCATGCGTGCCTTACCTTTCCTGAAAGACACTAATGTGTATAATGTAAGGGAAGCTTGTCAGAAAAGTCATGAAGGCATTTGATTGAACGATCACAGCAGAAATTGTATGGCCAATGAAGAAAATAAAGTATAACAAATTGCCCTGAGTTACAAATAAAAAAATCACTTCCCATTTCCTGGCCATAGGGAAGCCAAAGATATCAAAGATAGTAATGTCCCCCACAGAATAGAACGAAGTTAAACAGGAATGAAATAGAAAAATGCCAGACCTCTACTTCAACATCCGTGAACAGTGCTGGTCCCCAGAGCAGGGGATGCCTAGATGAATTCAGCTAACTTAAAATGCAACTCTGTGTTTTTCCTCTTTCTTTTGAACAAAGAAGATTCCTAAATAAATCTCACTGAAGTGTAATGTTGAAGGTAAAGTGTTTCAAGAGTAGTCAGTGATTTGTACATTTATTTTTATAAATAAAGCTGTAAACACCTACTTTTTTTAATACATCCAGATTTCTGACCCATCCTTTTGTATCTTATGCTCTTTCTATTTTTACTTTAAAATTTTCTATTGAGTAAACCTTAAGATCAAATTCAAACTTCCAAAACTATGTTCCTTTTGGTGCACTGTCAGCTTCCCAAAGTTGCCTTCCAATCCCACCCTAAAGAAAGGGAAAGAATATTTTCCAGTTTTGCCCTCAACTGAGCCTTCATTGAAAGAAGAGGGGCTGAGCCTTCATTGAAAGAAGAGGGGGACATGTGGATTTAAAATATTTTAAATTCCCTGAAGGAAGCCTACACATCTGGGACAAATTATCACTCACACATGGCATCTCGGGTGGTACAGAAGCAAAAGGCCAACTTGCTGAAAAATTCCCGCTCCGCAGAGCATTTCCTGTGGCTTAATGCTAAGTACTATCTGCATGCTTGAAAGACTCTCCCTGGGAAGAAAATAAAGAGTCATGCTGCATGCCACACAGAAGACCCTAGGCTTGACAAACATTGCTGACATATGGACCAAGAAGACGCATAAGCACACAAATTTCAGTATTTTTTTTTTTTATATCAGAAGTAGCCTCTGAAAAACTTCGTGAGGTTGATTCCTTGATATGACAGAAGCAGCCACCAAAAGAGAGTAAAAGGTGTTAGCTAATTAAAGTGTTGTGCTTGTCCTGGGCAGCTGTACTACTCACTATGCGGAGGAGGCTGCGGCACACAAAGGGACCTAGATCAAAGAAACACGTAAGGACTGGGAAGGCAGCTCTGCATACAGTGCTGGCGTGTGAGGCTCTGGGCTCGGTCTCCAGCACTGCAACAGCAACAACATAAAAGATAAATACAGCATGTCCTAGTTAAGTAAGACCATTTCCACATGTAAAATGGGCATAACTCCAAATCTTTTCCACAAACACATAGCAAAACAGATAATAGATAAATTTACACAAAGCTTTGTATTGGTTAACACTGAAGGCCCTGGCCCTCTCCTGAGTTATTTAATGAGTCTAGGTAGTAAACACACCATGCGGTGAGTTATTAAACCACAGATATGCCATTCAAGGGGCCTGTATCCTGTCCTTGGTTAAAAGAAATCCATAGCTCCTTTTATAAGCATTTTACCAAAGTAAAATCATAAGCTTGGTAGACTGTCTTTCATTTTCAACAATAATTAAATAGAAAATGTACTGTGAATCTTTGAAGAAACCGTGTGTATGTGTGTGTGTCTGTGTGTGTGTGTGTGTGTGTGTGTGTGTGTGTCTGCCTCATCCTCTAAGAGGATTGTCTTAGTTACTCTTCTCTCGTTGCTGGGACAAATACCCAACTCTCAAAATGAAGGAAGGAAAGATTTATTTAGCTCACAGTTACTGGATGTTTTAGTCCATATTTAGCTGGCTCCAAAGCAGGGAGGCACATGGCAGAGGACAACCTTTCACGGCGGCAGCTAAGAGCAAGAGAGCCAGAGAAGGGAAGGGCTGTAGCAGCTCAAGCAGCTAACTTCTCTTCCTACCTTATACTGAAATTCAAATCACCTTCCGCAGGAGAGGTGCAGCACTCACACTCACAATAATCAATTACAAATTTCAGAAGCTGCCCATAACTGCATGAGGCTTTAGTGGAACACATAGACACAAATCATAACAAGGATCAAGACTCAATGGTGTACAAATAGCAACCTCTGGTCACCCCATCCTGATTTCCAAGCGCTTTTCTCCACTTCTCCACTCAGAACAACCAGGCTCCTTGTCACCATACTCACAGCTAGGTTTCACAGAGAGGAACAAAGATAGACTCACACTAACACTAATAGTTGGCCAATGTATACAACCTTGCAAATAAGAATGAAACATGTTATTATACAGTTATTATACATAATATTCTAATAGTGAAGAGTAGCTGGAATTCCCTTCAAAGGACTTAAAATAGAATTACACAAAATGCTGACAACTGCTTACAGATAACATTAATGAATTTGGAATTCTTGCCTCTTAGAAGTATAGCAGAATAAATCACTCAATAAATTCATAGCCATAGGGAAGCCAAAGATATCGGAAGATAGCGAAGTCCCCACAAAAGAATATGACCTGCAGATGATGAAATTTTGTATAAGAAGAAGAATGGGTAAAATGTGAAGTTCATTTCATTTTCCCTGAAGGAACACATCACAGCCCAGGACCTATATTCACCCAACTCCTTTCTTTAGTCTCTAGAAGGCACCAGCAAAAGTATTCTTAGCTCATAGAAGAAATTAATATTTCTCTTCTACATAAGCTTATACAAGGTACTTTAAGAAAATAATAATATACTAAAGGAGCCATGAAAAATAGCATAGATTTTATGTTGTTTTGCAGTACTAAGATAGAACTTAGGACCTTGTACTTGCCAGGCAAGCGCTTATGACACTGAGCTCTCTCCCCAGCCCAGGTTTGTTTGTTTTGGGTTTTGTTTTTTCATGTATTTGATACAGGGTCTACAGAGTCTCACTACACAGATAGGACTTGTAGTATTGATCCTTCTGCTTTCAGCCTCCCAAGTGCTGGGTTTATGGGCGTGCACCACCACACCCTGTCTCAATCAGTGGCTCCAGGTGCCCCAGGGGGCAGGGCCAGCACTGCACGCAGGGGATCAACCGTGGTCTCTACGTTTGCCTAAGCAGAAAACTTTAGTTCACTAAGCTATCTGGCCAGCCTCCGCAGCCTAGGTTTTAAAAGTCCTCTAAGGCAAATAGTTCCTCTTCTGCTTAGAAGATAAAGCTAAAGCCTCCGAGCGATCCATGGGCCTGTAGTCATTCAGTGAGTATTTACCAAGCACCTAATAGGTACCACACACTATGCTAGATCCTAGGGACATAGGATAAATCTGTAAAGAAAGCAAACAGCAGACACCCAGCCACTCCTTGTACTAACCCTTGTGTAACTCTGTGAGTTTGGGCTTTACCTAAGGACTTCCTTCTAGCGAACTAGAATTACAAAAATGATGTGATGTCACCTCTGAGATCAAATTATGAAAATGCTATGGCTTCTGTCTTGGATGTCCTCGCTTGCTTTGGAGAGGCCACCTCCAGGAATTAACTCAAAAGTAGATCACCCAGGCCTGTCAACAGCCGAGGGCATCAGCCTAAGAGTAAATCCCTCAGCCCAGCTTGACTGCAGCCCTGGGACTCATCGTGAGCCAGATGCACTCAGCTAACCCATACACACAGATTCCTGACCTACAGACACAGTAAGGCAATACTTAGTTTTAAGCTGCTCAATCTGGTGAAAATTTGTTATGCAGTGATAGAAAACTAATGCACAATGCTTCATAAGACAAATGAAGTCCTGGCTAATGTAGAGTTTATAACTGAGTGGGTGATGAACACAAACAAGACAATGTAATTGTACATAGTTTTAAATGCTACAGAGAAAGCAAAAACAGAGTGATGGCTAGGAGTTGACTGCCTAAATGATATGAAAGGAAGAGCTCGGCAGAGACCCGAGCAAAGTAAATGCGAGCATTCAGGCCAAAGGGCATAATGGTATACGGGAATAAATTAAGTGGAAAACTAGTCACAAGAATCCAACAGTCTTCTACTAAGCCAAACACCAAAGGAATTTGGAAAAATGTAAAACATACAATTTTATTCAATACTTTTTGTTTAAAAATAGTTATTTTTATTAAATGTTATTTGTATTCTTATTTGAAATAAGTAAATACACAATTTTAAATTTCTGCTTTAATTTTAATGTAATAAGTATTTATAGGAATGACTCTCACAAGCAAAAGTTGCTGTGGGAAAGCCAGTGAGATAGTTCATTGGACCAAGCACCTACTTAGGGAATGGGGTTCCATCCCTGTTACTACACCCCGCACTGGCCTGATCTGTGGTTGCACTGACCCAGCCACCTGCCTAGTGAAACTCTACCAAATACATTAAAAAGAAAACCTGTGGAACCTCAATAATGTTTAAGTGTGTGACAGGGTCCTGACCAAAATGAATGACAGCTACTAGTGTAAGTTATTGCGGTACATAGTATAGGATGTGAGTGAATCAATCTGAGTTAACTAGGATAAAAATCTATCAGAGGATCTTTAAGCTGTGAAAAGATGACTAGGAGCTCTATGAGAAAAATGCACTGGGAGGGGAGGAAATGAGGCAGGCAGGCAGCGCTTGACAAATAATTACCTGAGGGGTTTTATGAGAATCAAAAAAGCATAGCTGTGAAACCAAGAGTTGAACTTTTCACATTAGAAAAAAAAAATCCGATGAGCAAATAATATGTATCTCTATTATGCAACCAAAGAACTGCTATTATCACATGAACTTTAAAAGATAGGATTAAGCAAATCCTGATAATTCAGCATGCAATATTGAATGTTCTTTTCACCTGTCTTTTAGACCCTGATAATTAATCTCAAGCCCAATGTTGTACTCTGTGACCTTACCCAGATATATCACATAATTTATAAGCAATTACACTTTCATGCCATCTTCTACAAGAAGAAACAGTGAAAAAACAGAGCAGCTTGCTTGCTGCGTTAGGTGTTGCTAATGCAGGCATGAAGCTCACACTTCTATATACCCACAGTACAGGACTATCACCTGCCTTATAAATAGCACTTTTCAGGATGGATAAAATATTATCTCTAGCAGTGTTATGGTATAAAAATAGAAAATACATGACACAAACAAAAGGCTTGGATTTTATTACATTGCTGTGTGAAATGTTGTGGGCTCTTTCCTTGCCAGACATCCACCCACAAGAAACAGCAGGATATATTCTGAAGTTAATTTAAAACTTTTATTAAACATTATAGTGCTTAACCTAATTGTTCATCCTGGCTTTCAACACTGACAAAAGTCATCAGAAATATAAAATTATATTTTTAATTCTTTTTGAGCCAGCTTCAAACAGGCAGCTTAATATAACTACTGACCAGTGTCAGAACAAAAACTATTTTTCTGGCCATGCGATTATGAGATCAAGGGGCTGGGGAGATAGCTCCATGGCACAAGTGCCTGCTTGGCAAGTGCAAGGTCATGAGTTCAAACCCTAGTCCCACAAAAATAAAATAGCATCAGATTATGAGATCAAATGTGGAGCAAATGCAAACAAACCCAATATCAGAAGATGGGAAGGGCTTCTCTAAAATGAACATATGGTCTTTTTAGGCATATTTTGCAATCTATTGAAAATCATCAGAGAAAATTTTAAGTAGTACATTTGAAATAGGGTTTGAATTTTTTTACAAAAATTTGTCATGCAAATTAACTATATTCAAAGTAAAACACATCAAGCTTATTAAATTACTCACATCTTAGCTAGTACAAGGAAACTCTGGAGCTCAGCTTAACATCTTTCTACTTTTCTCCATCCTGTATCCTTTGTTGCTGTAATTCACCTGCTCTGAAGACCCTACTATTCCTGTTCTGTAGGAGGTCAGAAGAGGCATTAACAGCTTCAAGCTCCCTCTGGTAGCTCCCAACATCATGATGATCATGTGATCTTGAAAGTTCTGAGTGGTCTCCCTGTTTACCCTCCAGTTTTTTTCCACTGGTTTCTACCTCAGGACCAGAAATTTTCCAGACCTTCTTCCCTGACCCAAGATAAGAAGGACATTGCCCCAAACCCTGATATTACCTGGGAGACATAGCACAAGAAGGTTAGGTGAAAGGTAAAAGCATGGACCAGCAAGAGTTGTGAGCCCGCACGCTCGTAAGACAATGAAAAATCCACACTAACAATAAAAGTGTGTGAGTGAAATGAGGCAGCTATAACGTCACTAAACTGGGATTCTGATGCCTAAATAACATGGTAAGTAGTAGATATTCATTAATAAGGCAAAGTGGGGCCAGGGAGACAGCTCAGTGGCATAAATGCCTGTCTGGCAAGTGCAAGGTCCTGAGTTCGATCCCCGGTACTGCAAAAACTAAAAAAATCAATAAATAAACAATAAAGTGAACATACTCCCACTATCTCTAGTAATGTTTACAGATATTGTGGACTAGGCAAAAATAAATATTAGGGCTGGCCAAATAGCTCAGCAGATTAAAGTACCTGCAAGTAGGCGCAGGGGCTGGGGGTTTGATCCCCAGGCCTGTTGTGCCGGCCCCGCCCCCTGGGCATGCTGAGACAACAATTGAGACTGGGCGTGGTGGCACCTGCCTATAATCCCAGCTCTTGGAAGGCTGTAAACAGGCAGGTTACTGTGAGTGAGATCTAGTAGTGAGACCCTGAACATTCTGTAGACACTTCCCTAACATACGGGAAAAAAAAGGCAAAGCGAGTCTCTCAACTGAAGCAAATATCCAAATTCTTGAGGCAAAATTGAGTAGGGATACCCTGGGGAAAGTCAAGTACCAATGTAGTAAGGTGGAATAAGGCAGTAAAGTTTTATTCAGAGACAGCTTAGACATGTCCTGCAACTCATAGCCATTGATGAAAAAGAATATGACCAGTTTTCTACTCAAATGTTTTGAGATCATGGCATAGAAGTACAAGTTTTAGTTTGGATTAAGAGTCTGCAATAGAGGAAACAGGACTGATGATTTCAGATAAAAGAATCACCCTCAATAAGTTCATGAGTAGCATGAGATTACGGTTATGGGGAGCAGAAGTACACACTGAGCTAAAAAGGAGGAGAAGGATCTTGAGATGCAAAACAGTGTGATTAAAGGGAAGACAGAACTTCAAGGAGAATAAAGTGCCAGCGGCCCAAGAGGCAAGCAGAACAAGGACTATGAAAATGAACAAAGTCCAGGACACACATGAACTGTGAACATGTAGACACAGTGTGCCGGCTGTTGGGGAGAAGAAGATAGAGCCAGCTCACCGAACTAAGAACCCGCTTAGGCAAGCATAGGGACCAGGGTCTAATCCCTGGCACTGCATGCTGCCCAGGCTCCACCCCTCTTCTCCTCCCCTGCACAATAAGGCAACCACCAGGGCTGGGCGTGGTGACTCACACCTATAATCCCAGTACTGGGAGGCTTGAGAACAGGAGGATCACTACAAATCCAAGCTATGTAGTGAGACCCTGCACAAAATAAAAAAAATTTTAAAAAACACTGAAAAAGAAAATAGAGCCAGGAAGACACCATCCAGGGGCCATTAAATGAAAGAACCAATGATAGCTCAAAGAAGGACCGCTATTGATCAAAACTTTTTCTCAAGATAGAAGAGACCTAAAAGAAAAATGAAATCTTACCTTCTTTTTCTGACTCTAAAGAGTGTAAAAAGGAAACAAAACCAGACAAAAATTGTTCTGCCTATGACTTTCCAGAAAAAGAACTAGGAAATAAATGATTGATTCTCCTTCTAAAGTAACAGATATGGGCTTCTCCCCCATAAATGTTTGGCAAAAAAGGTGGGATGTTTAAAAAATATATATTTTTAAATATATATATTTTTTAAATAAAATACATATTTAAATATTATATATATACATATACATATATTTTTTTTCCTCCCATATTCACCCACATACTGTGGACACTACTTGCTTCCTAGAAATTTTCCACCCAGAGGTTACCCTTCTCTTGTAACAGGCCTAGCAGGAAGATCCACTTCTTTCCCTTGCCTTCCTCTAAACTACCTACTTGCCTCAACTGCACTGTCACCATTTTAAACCCAATGAATGCTGTTGGTGGAGGGAGAGGCAGGTGGGTGCTGTCCAAGGCACCATGGCTGTCCAGCGACATCCCCACTCCCTTCTCCCTAGACATTCGGAGCCTGCACTCCTGAAGTCCTAAAAGCCAAAAATGTAGACAATGCCAAATGTTGCTGTCTCAGTTACTTTTCTCTCATTGCTAGGACAAATACCTGACACAAAATGAAGGAAGGAAAGGTTTATGTAGCTCACAGTTACTGGAGGTTTCAGTCCATACTCAGCTGGCTCCAAGGCAGGGTGGCACAGGACAGAGAGCAGCACTTCATGGTGGCAGAAGATGGCAAAAAAAGAAAAAAAAAAGCAACAGCAAAAGGGAGAAGGAACAGCACCAACGGAAGCAGAGAGGAAGTCAGTCTCCCTTATGCCACATTCAGGCTACCCACCCCAGGCTGGGTGCTGTATTCACACCCATAATCCCAGCAGCACTTATACCCATTATCTAGAAGATCACCCCATGACTGCACGAGGCTTTTTTTCATATTTTAGGGAAGGGTCTACAGGGTGTTCAGGGTCTCCCTACTAGATGGGACTCGTAATGAGTCACCTATGTACAGCCTTCCAGGAGCTGGGATTACAGGCATGTGCCACCACGCCATCTCAATTGCCATCTCAGCACAACCCGGGGGCTGGACCAGCACAGCAGGCCCAGGGATTGAACCCCCTGGCCCCTGCGCCTGCTTGCAGGTGCTTTAGTCGGCTGAGCTATTTGACCAGCCCTGCATGAGACTTTGGGGGAACAACTAGACAAACCATACTTTGTCTAGTTACTTTGAGTGCAAAATACCTGAGCCCTGCAGTGAGAAGCACCCCTGAAGTTACTTCTGTAAATACCCTCCTCTACCTCCACTCCTCCATACTGCCCATCTCTGTAAAAGCCAGTGATATTTCTTTTTCTCCCCAGTAGTTTTTCACGACAGGTAACTAATGAGGCCTAGAAAATGGAATCCTGGCAGTCTCAGCGCTGACAAAGTCACCGTGCTCCTGGATGAAGTGGAGGGCGCAGCGGTTGCTGCCTTTCATCCTCCTTCACTAGAGGGCGGGATATGGTGAGACCCAGTGCCCCATCTACGTCCTGGTTCAGTGCCTGTGGACACGGACATAGATTAGCATGGCTATTATATCTGGCTGGTGCCACGGGGCTGTGGACAGAGCCAAATCCTCCCCATGTTTTCCCGCTTGTAGTTCTCAAGTCATTTTACACATACTGATACACTAATCAATATTCTTGACTTAGGAGTCCACCTTTGACCTGACTACCAAGAACAGTAAAAGTTGTTTCTAAACTGATTGCCCCTTTCCTTTTGGAGATATACATATGGATCTCTTTGTAATCCTCTTTGTTTTTCTTAAGTAATTTTATTTTACACATAACATTTGCACATATTTACGAGATGTTGGTTTGCCTCATAAGTATACATTGAGTGATGATCAAATCAGTAATTAGCATACCCAACATTTTCAACTTTTATCATTTCTTCACAGTGAATACCTTAATAGCTTAATTTGTAAAATATGAAAT
>PVKN010039451.1:0-10880 GCA_004027915.1 Capromys pilorides | reverse complement strand
CAGGTAAAACCAGTATCTGCTTGATTGGGTGATTTATGTTGTTTGTTTTTCTCTAGTGCATTTTTCCTAAATTTTCTGTGTTTCCATGCTTCAAAAACTATTGCTGAAAACTGAAAACTCTACATAATATAAGTCACAAATCTGAGTACTATTTAACGCTCCTTCATTCACCTCCACTGGTTATTGTTTAGTGACTTGTGTATTTTTAGTGCTGTCTCTCCAACCAGAGGTAGTACTCTGATCCTAATACTCATGAAGGTACAGTTTTGTGTGCACCTGTGGTTATGTGGAGATGCTCATGGTCCGTCAAGGCTCTCTTTCTTTATTTTTCAAACTATACTCACTTCATAAACTCCACTTACTTTTTTATGCACACTGTGTTGTTTTCAACAATTGTCTGGAACATACATTGTCCCATACATTAATCCATCCGAAAGGAGTGTACATTCAAGACTTACTTTCTAATGTAGATATCTGATATTTGCACTGAGCCTAGAGTGGGAGCCATGTGTATGTTCCACCAGCTCTCTTCTGAAAAGAATTTTGTCCAAAATTTAACAAATAAAATTAGTTCTTTTGCAAAAAAGATAAGGTATGGTCTGCATTTCTGTTGTTTCTTGTTCTATGCAAACATGTCTGTTCCAGAACTCTGGAACTCTGGTTTTGGAAGCAACAAAAGGTATGGTAATAATTTCATTTAAGCGGATACCAGCACTTCAAGAAACTAAGTGTCTGGTGAAGAGAAAAGTGGGTTATTCCAAAACAAACACTCAAGAATTCCTCTCAACAACTCAGGAACATCTTTTAAGATGTTTTTCACAGTCAAGCGCTTATTGGTTTATAAACGAAAGAACTTAAGAAATAAATTGTGAAAAGAGGTAGATTTTCAAATTCTACAAGTGGGCTCCTGCTGCTGGTTGATATTTTTGAAAGCATCAGCGTTCAGATAAAATTATGAAGGAGATTTACTAAAAGCTAAGTACAAAACAAATTTTGGAGGACTACAGTTTAGCCACAAAAACTTCGATGGTACTTCTCGCCTTCACAATTAAAGTCCTTGTGTATCACATAAAGAAGAATTCTGCTCAGTGGCAGAGATGAAAAAAAAATAATTGTTAAGGACTGACATTGAAAAATCATTACCTTCAGAATTTCAAGCATGTTTAGTCATCTTAAAGTTAAAGTTGCACAATATTCACTTAAATACTAGGAAGAAGCTCCCTATTGTCAAGGGCAATGTCTGGAAAACTTTGTAGAGACATTGTCAAAATAAACTTTGGGCACAAAGAAAAGAAACTAAGCATTTGAAAAAAAGACTGAAACAATCTATAGTTATGGGTTCATTAAATATTCCCATTGTGACTATATATAAATATAACTGTATTATATTAGGCATTGGAATACAAAGGATGGTATACATAGTACCTATTTAAAATTTAAATTTAATCAGCAAAATGAGAAAAACCAGAAAACACAAATAAGGTCATGTTCCTAATTTATACTGCATCTTTATTTTTCTACAGAATTATATATGTTGTTATTGTAATGCAAGACAAGATGCCATCGATAAGATTATGATGAAATCTTAGTTTGGGAACAAAACATACACGTGAGTCTTGAGCTAGCCACGGAAGCTGGTTGTGGTGGTGCATGCCTGTAATATCAGCTCGAGGGAGGCTGCAACAGGCAGATCACTATGAATCCCAGCTGTGTAGCAAAACTCTGTATCAAATACACAAGTAAATAAAAGATTAGAGAAAAATATTTTAACTTATTGATCATCGACATTTTGTTTTAATTTTAGCACCACCATCCCAGTTCAAGCTTAGAGTATGCATATTCAGTCTTCTTTATATATGTGTGGACTTTTTTTTCTTTTCTTTTCTTAATGTATTTGTTTGTGGCAGGGTCTCACCACACAACTCAGACTCATGGTGATCCTCCTGCTTTCAGTCTCCCCGGTGCTGGGATTGCAGGTGTTTGCCACTACGTCCGGATTCTGGCTGGCTAAGCCCACCCTGGGGGCGGGGCTGGCATGGCACCTGTTGCTATCAATGGAACCACGATCTGGTCCCAGCCATTGCCTTGACTTGCCTAAACTTGCCTAAGCAGGCACTTTGGTCTGCTGAGCTCTCATGCTGGCCCAAATGAGCGTGAATCTTGATCAGTAACTGTTTTGTTTTCTGTTGTGTTTTCCCTGCTCCTTTTTTATCATGACTCCTCAAGATTTTCATTAGTAAATTTTGAGGTTTGCAGAACCAAATTCCTTGTTCATATTCTTTGATCTTTCCTCTTATCTATTTTGCAATTGACTACATCTTAATCACATAACAAAGTTCTATCCAGTGTATTTCTTGCTTGAAATGTGTATATTTACGCATGAAGCTTCTTATTCACTCTTTAAATATTTAACAATATAAATTCTAAAGTCAGAACACCTGAGTACAAATCCCAGCTCTGCAAATCCTTAGTGCAATAGAGCATTCAGCTTCTTGGCTTTAATTGTCACCTCCAGAATAAGGAGCTTTGCTGAGAGAAATGAGTGAGTTAACATTGGAAAAGATCTTAGAGCTATATTTGTCCTGCAAAAGCACCAGTCTTAGTACTTTGTGTACAAACTGTTGTGACTAAGCACTTATTTTATTCCAAAGAGATGCGTATTTATCTTTGATCTTTCCACTGAAGCTGAGTACTAATGAGCTCTGTAAAGGATAAGGAAGTTAGGTGAAACCAACTCAGCTGGAGTAGAATTGATGGTGTAGCATTGAGAAAAGGCAAAAGCCACAGAGATTTAAATTGCTAAGGAGATGAATGGTTACAAAGTTGCAGCGCTGCTGAAAAAGCTTTGCATAGTGGTGTTGGAATCCCCAGTCATCTTTCTAAACGTTCCTGTTTCTCCAGCCTCAGTGCAGCAGAGTAATAGCTCTTCTATTAAAAAGGAAGGAAACTCAACACTGTCTTCTGGAAATAGCTTATTTTTGTTTATAACACATACTTATTCTTTGATTATAGTTCTGGATATTGTACTCCATGTTCTTCAAAGTATAGGAAGCATCCAAGCTATACAAGGGAATCCTAGCTGATACAAAGCTCTTTGGTAGAACCTCATTTGTCTTTGAAATGACTAGAGGACTGGATGTGGAATAAACACAATTGTACACAGTGATACTTAGTAAATATTTGTTGAATGTATTCTGTTAAACTTACACATTATCAGCTTCAGTTATAAATATGCTTACACTTATTAAAAGGGGAACAAAACTAAGGGAATAATATTTATAAGAATTAAGGTACAAGGCAATATTATTTTAATGGAATTTGGAAATATATGATGAATCTCACGTAAAGAATTATCTTTTTGGGAAAAGCCAGTGTCTCCATCCATATTACAAAAAGTAGTGTCTAAAGCATTCTAAAATCTGCTCCTCAAATTTGGGGAAATAAAAAGATTGATAATTTTCTTTTGGAGTGGTCATCTTTATATTTGGCTAGATTGTTCTCATAAATTATGAATAACAGTATTACAAATCTAGATGTTCTTGAATCCTCCTTTAGCTTTTTAACAAAGCACTTTTTAATTATCTAAAGAAAATTTTTAAAAAGCTCATTTTCCTGTTTTTGTTGTTGTTTGTTTGTTTGTTTATTTGTTTATTTTGAGACAAGGACTTACAGTGTAGTTCAGGCCAGTCTGCAACTCACTTATGTCATATAGGCTAGCCTTGAATTCACAGAGACCCTCCTGCTGCAGCCTCCTATGTGCTGGGATTATCGCAGCGTGCCACCATTACCAGGAGCTCATCTTTAAAACAAATCTTTAATACTTAAATATTGTGTGTAGAAAAGCACACAGTAAAACATGGCATGAGGGAACGGATGACTAAT
Source organism: Capromys pilorides (assembly GCA_004027915.1). Classification (NCBI taxonomy): domain Eukaryota; kingdom Metazoa; phylum Chordata; class Mammalia; order Rodentia; family Capromyidae; genus Capromys; species Capromys pilorides. The sequence goes on along the minus strand of PVKN010039451.1, from coordinate 6,998 downwards.
AAGCACGGTGCCACCAGTTCAGCCTAACACAGGATGGGCGTCCTAGGAGCCATCGCAACATTTGTGACAGTGCTTTTGTTAGTTATGCCTTCACTAGAAATAGTGCCATTATTTCAGTGGTCTGAAACACAATAGGTTTATTATATTCAATGTGTATTTCATATCTGCTGCAGGTTAATTTTTGCAGGTTTTTTATGGTTACTCTAAAATCTACTTGCAGAATAAAATTGTTCTTTGAATCCTCAGTAGCAAGTAGGCCAGTGAAGACGAGACTTTTAAAACACATGCAAATGTGACATTTTGGTATTCTGTTACACATTCTTGTGGTCAAAGCCAAGTGTAAGTCAACCTTGAGGTCAGAAGGACAGCAGCTCTGTGATGTGGGGCGGAGAGAAATCTGCCCTAAGGACAGCAATTGTGTGGAACTTGGAGCTAAAACTATTGAGGAAGAGGTTATGTTAATACTGGCTTGGTTTGGAACTAATAATATATGATGATGATTTAGAGAAAAAATTTAAATTATGATGATTATGATGGTGACTTTTTTTTTTTTGGTAGTACCAGGATCAAACTTGAGACCTTGTGCCTTCTGTTTGCCAGGCTGGAGTTTATGCCAGAAACTCTCTCCCTGACCCCCAGTGGGGATGATTTTGAACTTGCACACAATGAAACCTTTATTACCAGTGCCCTGTTTGGTTCTGTGTTATTATCCTACTTGTAATCCTCCAACTAGAGATTCGTAATTATTTTTTGCAAGACATAAGAAGCTTTTGTTTTCCATTAATGAAGCCCATTACTGTGGATTATGACAAGGTCAAACTATAGAAACAGAGACAAACAGGTCTGAGATAATTTCAGTAACATAGCCAAAATGCCTCAGTGGCCAGAGAAGAGAAAAATGAAAGAAATAATAATTCAGGTAATAAGTGATATTACTAGAAAATGACAACAGCCAAGAAACTAATAATACCAAGATAAGGAGCACAATATTAAGCATAGGCTTGCAAATATATTTTCGTGAACAGGCTTTTTATCAGATAATTAGAGTCAGAGAATGTGTTCTTTTTATTTTTTAAAGAATACACATTAGAATTAAAACAGAAAAAAATACAAGTGATACAGAATTTCACTTAAGAAAGTAATGTGAATTTCACAGTGCTTGTTGCAATACATAGTATTGTCTTCTAGTCAGTTATTCATATTACCAGATATATATGTGTAAAATTGGAAAAAGAAAAAAAACTCAGAAATGTGTGAGAATTGAAAAAGAGAAAAAAATACAATTTAAAAAGAAGACAAAACAAATTATTAAAAGCTAATTATTATCTACTCCTGTCAGTAGATGAGCAGAAATGTGCAGTACAGTTTTCCAAGCCATCTTGCTTACATACATAGATAAATCTCTTTCCCCTAGTCCCTCTCCTGTCCTCCTCAACCGTAACTCTTTCCTTTTGAAGAAGTTCATTCCCTTTTCCCAGTATCTATTGTATCCTTTAGATCCCATTTTTCTCTTTCAGGTTCTCATACTAAGGAGACAATACAATGTTTGCACATACGGGTCTGATTTATTTTAATTCAGAGCCTGTTCTCTAGTTGCATCCTTTTACGGACAAAAGACTCAAATTTATTCTATTTAATAGCTGAATAATACCCCACTGTAACAACAACACATCTAGTTTATCCTTTCCTTAGTTGTTGGGCTTATGGCTTGTTTCTAGGATTTAGCTATGACAAATTGCCATGCCTTAAACATGGGTGCATATATGTTACTGTGGTATGAGGTCTTCAGTTCTTCTGGAAAAATAATGAGTAGAGGACTAGTTGTCTTAAATAGGATCTTCAATCCTAGCTTTTGAAGGAATCTTAACACTAATTTCCAGGCTGGTTGCACTAGTCTTTATTCCCAGCAACAGTGAAGAAGGGTTCCTATTTCTTCAGTCTCTCCAGCATTTTTAGTTAGATCACTTCTTGATGATAGTTATCCTTTCTGGAGTGAGATGGAATCACAGTGTTGTTTCACTTTGCATTTCTCAAATGACCAATGATGTTGAACATTTTTTCATATATATTGTTTGCCACTTGTATTTTGTCCTCTGAGATGTTCATTCATCTCAGATGCCCATGTATTCTTAAATGGCAATAAGTAATTAAGATAATTTTTATTAAAGAGCCATTGGCATACATTAAATACATAAAGAAAAGCATGTATTTTGACTTTCAACTTCTGTCAACAATATTGAAATGTACAAATCTGTTCTTCCCTTTTTTACCTCAATTCCAAATTGATCATTGTTACCTGAAAGAGAAAATATTCCATTTAATTTATCACATATATGGAAGTTTCCAAATAACTCTAGACAACCCTATTTCTGTCATTTTTAGTTTATTCTATAAAACTAATCTGTCAGTGGTATTGTAGCTGCCCACCACTTCCTCTGCATTCCTCATATGACTTAAGTTGGGATATTTCCCACTGCACAGATTTTTTTGTCATATGTTTTGGCTCCATTTATTCTCTTTCAGATGCAGCATTCATAACCTCTAAATTTGAATTTATATAATTCTCTCTCTCTCTCTCTTTCTATCTGTGTCTCCCTCTCTGTCTCTCTCTCGTGGTGTTTTAGCACAAGGTCTACGGGGTCTCACTAGATAGATCAGACTCATAATGATCCTCCTGTTTCAGCCTCCCAAGACCTGGGATTACTGGGTGTGTACCACCACACGAAGTCTCAATCACCATCTCTGTGCACCCCAGGGGCCAGCATGGCACACAGGGGATTGAACCCTGCCTACATTGCACTCTGCCTAAGCAGGCATTTTAATCTGCTGAGCTATCTGGCCATCCCCAAGCTTTCTTAAGCCATACTACAATGCTATTACTTTAATGTGGGCTCATATTTCTTATGGTGTGTAATACCGTAGGTAAAATATTCTCTGGCTTAAAAATACATTGTGTCTGGCCCTTCCTGCTTTCACCATTTTATCTCTGAAGTGAATAGTGATATAAAGCAGTGTATATCAAATTGGTAGAAACTGAAAGAGAAGAGAGTGGAGATTCAAAGCCTTCCCAGCAAGCTGGAAAAAAGTGACTTTAGAAGTGTGACATACCATTGACTAAAATTTGAAATTAACAAAGATATTTGCATTTCAAACTTTAATATTCTAAATACTCAATATATACTTTTTCCATTTTAAACTTTGAACAATATATCAAGATCATAAAGAAGGCTTAAGTAGGTTTAAAATATTTGTGATATGATATACAAGATTGAATTTGTTATATGCCACTGGATATGCTACTCAAAAAGACAGCAGTGTTTAAGTGAGCAAAACTTGCCTTATAATGCCTGGGCATGGAATTTCACATTGCTACCTTTTTTTCTAGTCAGATTACAAAGGTTGTAAATAAATTATTTTGACTTTTAAAATGTATTTTAAGCTGCATTAACTTCCTAACAAGTTGAACTTAATTGTATTTTCTTTACTTTTAAACTACAATCTTATAGTCTCAGTTTTTGAACTCAAGTGGAAAATTGTCTTATCTTTAAAAAAGACAATTTTCTTTTCCATTAAAAAGTTCTGCAAGAAATACTATTACATTACTTTAAATGTATAGCAATTGTGACTCACAATAGTTAAAAGGTTGAATCCTGTTTCAGTTAATCTGTGAAAAATACTCTCTCACCTTTTTATAACTTAAAAATGACAAAAGCAATTTGGTTCAAACTCTCAAAGAAGTTTATCTTGATTTATGTTGAAGTTTGAAAATCTCATCCAAATAACATCACACCAGAGAACATTATGATTTGTAATGTAGAGGGATATTGCACAATCATGACTTTTGTTTATCAGACACAGCATTACTTAAAATGATATTTTGATATTCATTATAAAATATCCTGCTTTATATAAATAACATTAAAAGCATAAATGTTAACAACACTAGAGAAAACATTTCATTACTTCTACTTGAATTAATATTATTTTAAAAAACAAAATAATGCATAATATGTGATCCTATATTTTGCGAAATGATCTTGTTGAGTATATTATGTCAATGAAATTTTGTCTGGAAAACTACAAATTGCCTTGTGTTTTTGGTAAGTATTTGTAATCTGCTCCGTGATGCTAGCTGTAGGCCTGTATATATGAAACTGACACATAGTTGTCTTTGAGGCATTTATTCTGTTGAGATACATATCTTAAAGAAGAGAAAGGTTGTGACACAATTAAACTTACTGCATCAACAGTGATTATTTCTAGAAAGTAGTTAGTAAGTATGCTCAGAAATTTCTGACCTGTATCTTGAAGCACATATATCAAGGTTACTATTACAGAAAGGGAAAACCATGCAGAAATAAAAAGTTTTGCAGTGTGGAAGTGCATGGGTGGCATGAAGCAGAAGGTGGAGGAATATGGAGAAACTCAGTGTCTGAAGCACTGTGCTGGGTTATGGTACTGTGCTTACAGACCTCATAAATTGAGCTAATTTCCCCCAGGGCTTCACCTGTGCTTTTAGGTAACCCTTTACCAAATGGCTTTGCAACTAATCATAGGCCCCCTGAGATATATTTTATGTTCTGTAAACGTTGGTCTTGGTGATGTGACTTTGGTCAGTGGAAAGTTAATCGACTGTTACCATACGTTGTAATTGACTTCTGAGGCGGAATTTCCTCTTCACCTCTCCATCATTGCCATAGGACAAACTCTGTCTTGATAGCCCCTAACTCTTTAGCTCATGTCCTGGCTGGAACAGGTTGCAAAGCCCGTGGCACCACATGGTGGCTGACTCCAATGACAGCTTCAAGAAAACATGAAGAATCAATTAAAACCATGCAGTTTTTAGCACTCACTAATTGAGTGCAAAATGACTTCAAGTTAAGTACAGGCAGGAAACAGGAAGGCCAATGGGGGACCTGTAGCTATATTTTGGCATGTGAATAACTGGATAAAATGAGGAATCCACCAAAATTAGAGTTCAAGAAAATGAAGGGAGCTTAGGTGACAGCAGATGTAAGTCTTAAATAGTGTTCACTGTGATAACTTTTGAACTATTATCTTCAATCCAAGATTACTGCAAATGTTCAGGACAACTTCTTTTTAAATTTTGAATTTAATGTGGAAAATGAAATCAACACCAGTGAGAACATAGCAAACAAGTATTCCTTCTCTGTACACACTGGATCTTATTTATATTGTCACATTAGGAAGGCAATATGATGTTTAAATATGCAAATCTGATTTATTCCACTCATAAGTATGGTCTTTCAGCATACGCTAAATGAAATTGAAATGAATCAAAGATCTAAATATTAAAATAGAATCATTAAATTTGCTGAAAGATAGAAGTAAAACTCTAAAAGACATTGGTGTAGGCAACTTTGGGAATAAAACTCTGATCACACAGGAAGTAGCATAGAATCAAGATTAAATCTCCTGTTACTGGAAAACCTTTATACAGCAAAAAAAATCATCAGTGGAGTGAAGAGATGACCAATAAAAATGTTTGTCAGTTCTTCAGACAAGGGATTACTATCCAACCATATAGATAATTTGAAGAAGTAAAACCTCCCAAATTAAAGACCCAATTCAAAAATGGGCATCTTCTTAGATATTTCTTTTTAGGTGAACAAAGAGAAAATAAATATATGAAAAGCGTTCAACACCACTGATCATTCAAGTGACGCGAACTAAAACAACACTGAGACTCCATCTCACTCCAGAAAGAATGACTATTTTCAAGAAATCAACGAATAACAAATGCTAGCGAGACTGTGGGGAGAAAGGAACCCTTTTGCTCTATTAGTGGGAGTGTGGACTTGGGTAAACAATTAGCAATCAATGTGGACAGTCTTCAAAAACTAGGATTAGAGGTCTCATTTGACCCAGCTATTCCCCAAGAGGGTAATAGCTTTAATTCTCCTTCTCAGAAGGATTAAAAACATTATACTTCAATGATATATGTGCACCCATGTTTGTAGAAACGCAATTTATAATAGCTAAACCTTGGGAAGAGCACAATGCTCATCAGCTGAGGAATGGATAAAAAATGTGGTAGTTTTATAAATGGAGTGCTGCTGAGCCATAAAGAAGGATAAACCTGAGACATTTATAGGTTCATGGTTCCCTTTCCCTCTGAAAATAGGTATGTGACCCATTTGTTTTTATACTAGTCTTATGTCACTCTCAGCGATAATATGAGTAAAATATTCAAATAATCTTGTAGGGAAGTTGTGAAATTTCCATAAATATATAAAAATGGAAACTACTCATTCTTTCTCCAGAGATGAGTGTAGTTTTTAAAAGATTTCAAAGAAAATTAGTAAATGCTATATCCTCAAGCCAGAGGTTAAAGAAGTTAACAACAAAAATAAATGGAAGAAGGAATAGAAAGGATGGCAGAAGAGAGGGAAAAAGAATCAAGATGTGTCATGCATGCGTTCCAGTGCCTACAATGGAAGTAAACATTATGTACTGCATACCTGTACTAATAAAATTAAAAAATAAAGGCCGACAAGGTAGCTCAGTGGACTAAGCACCTACTTAGGCAAGCACAGGGACTGGGGTTCAATCCTGGGCACCACCTGCTATGTCAATCCTGCCCTGGGACATGCTGAGACAGCCAACAAATCCGGTTGTAGCGGCACATGCCTGTAATCCCAGCACTTGGAAGGCTGAATTAGGGAAGATCACTACCTGCCCAAGCTGCATAGTGAGACCCTGAGATAAATAAATGAAAAGAAAGAAAGAAGAAATAAAAGTAAACAATTAAACAAAATAAATAACAGGAGTAATGGATACCTACAGATGTATATTAGAATGTGAGTTTATGGAATAGAATTCAATGAATTGTAAAGAATTTAATGAAAATTCCCTTAAAATATTTCTTTTTAAATTGTGTGCCTAAGTTAAGTTCAATTTATTATTAGTGATTTCTTATCACTAATAATATCACAAAAGTAAAGAAATGGATGTAGACACAAAATATAGATTTCTTT
>PVKN010039450.1:0-10881 GCA_004027915.1 Capromys pilorides | reverse complement strand
AGGAAGCATGCAGAATATGGGAACCTGATCCATCCCTTCAAGTTAGTGTCCTATGTTTATTAAAGTCTAAAAATATTTGCTGATTTGAAAAAAAGATATCATGTCTGTATCTTGTACTCTATACAACTACTATAAAGACAATATGCAATGTACTAATTATTGTAACAGTCCTTCTTCCCTGTTTTGAAACTGTCTCATTGTTATTAACATTAATAAAACTAAAAAATAGAAAAGAAAGACAGACAGACAGACTGACTGACTGACTCCTTGGCCCTAAAGTTCAAAGGAAGCAGCTCAAAACTCAGGGTTGAATTAAGGTTCCAGTGCTGGGTTCAAACATCAACACAAGACTTAGCTGTGTTTTTATTGGTATTTGAATTGATACTATTATTACTCCTATGGTTAAAAATCATCTACATTTCTGTATGGTCTGAGCCTATTCTGGTTTTCCCTGTAAGACCTACTAAATATGGTGCATAGCTTTCTGCGGAACACAAAACTTATCAATAATTCATATTTCATAGTAGAGAATGAAATATGTAGTAGAGAATGAAAATCAAAGCCACAACTAGCAAGATATTTAAAAACCTTGACAGATCATGCCAAATCTCTTTAGTTTCTAAAATGTTCAGTGTCCTGAATTCCAACAAGTACTTTATTAATTTTCATTACATTTAATAAGAAACATTTGCAATCCTTTACATTTTATTTTGCTTTAGTTCTTTAACAACACACACACACACACACACACACACACATTTCCCAGTGAGCTAACTAGTTAGCAAGACTTTTTCTCAAAAAGCCAGAGGCAGCAGGGGTGTGTGTGTGTGTGTGTGTGTGTGTGTGTGTATGTGCGTGTTTTAATGACTGAAATATTTGAAAAACAGAATGGTGAACATGGTGCATTTTCTTGACAGCAAAACCTTGGAAGGCAGACCAAAAAAAATAACTGAAAAGGTGAAGAAATGAGGAACAAAATACATTATACAGTAAGAGAGGTTTATTATGCAACTGGGAGTAAGTACACACATGTTCTAATTGGATCATTTTAATACATGCTGGATACTGTTATAATGAATAAATAACTGAAGAAAATGTATTCTCAGTAGAAAAACTCTTTTTCAGTAGTAGGGACTGAATCCAGGTAGCACTGAGCTACACCTCCAGCTTGTTTATTTTTTTTTAACTCTGAGACAAGGTCTTCCTAAATTATCCAGGGTAGTCTCAAGCCTATGAGGACTTCTGCATCTGCCTTCCCAGTAGCCGACATACATTTGTAACACCACAGCTGACTACAAATTATGCTTTAGTAACAATATTTTGTTTCTATTTTTCCCAGTTTTTATTTTTTATTAGTACATGCCTTCAGTACATAATAATTACATTCCTTGAGAGAGTTGGTATATATATATAACATATCTTGATTACTTTTCCACCTCCTTGCCTCTAGTTGGTGACAGTATCTTAGTGAAACTCTTTACAGACACCATTGATGCTCTGACTGAAAAACGAAACTGTCTCGGAACTATGCAATAACACATGCAACTCATATGCCTCATTCATAGGACAAGCTTTCACAAGAAATCAAATTTTTAAAGAACAAAAAGTGCTATAACACATCATCTCATCAACACTGTAACAAAAAATTAAATATTTTAAGCCTTTGTAGTACAGTAAAAATTACCATAAAAACTTTTAGTTTTATATAAATGTTTCTATACAGAGATTATTTTGAAAAAGAATTCTGGAAGTATTTCCAGACATACATAAATTTTAGTGGTAAGACAATTTCCTTCTGAAAAAAGTTAACCTTCACAATCATGTTTTAAAATGTTTTAAGCAGGGTAATGTATGAAAGGAGAGATTAGTACTCCCCTTAACAAGGATGGAAGAGGCCCTCAGGCCTGACAACACACATATGGTTAAAATGTGTAAGGGGGGCCGGTAAGATAACTCAGTGGACAAAGCACTTGCTTAGGAAAGCGCAGGAGCCAGGGTTCAATTCCTAGCACAACATACCACAACAGCCCCAACCCTGGGGCATGCTGAGCCTGCAACCGAGTCCAGGTGTGGTGGTACATGCCTGTAATCCCAGCACTGTGGAGCCTGAAAATTGGAGGATCACTACAAGTCCAAGCTGCACAGACCCTGTACCAAACAATTTTTTTTTAAAAAAAAGAAAGAAAATAAAAATGCACTATGCTTCTTCCATTTGTATCTATATATCCTTCTGATGTTAAATAGTAACAGTCCTCAAAAGCAAAACGTGCCAGGCATGGCAGCACACACCGGTAGTCTCAGCACTTGGGAGGCTGAGGCAGGAGGATTGGTGCGAGCTCAAGACCAGCCTGGGCTACAAAAGTGAGCTCAAGGCCAGCCTGAACTGCATAGTGAAACCCTGTCCCAAAAGATTTTAAAAAAAGCAAAATCGTGAACTTCAAACCTGATTTTCATATCACCGCAACAATGTCAAATCAAAATTTTAAAAAGCAATAAAGCATACTGAATTTCATGAGTTTCGTACCACTGATATGATTTTTTAAAAAATAGTTTAGATGTGTCTGATACTCTAAAAACTGCTATTTTAATGTTTATTGTATAATGCTCATAATATTTTAATAGTGATACAAGTACATATATTATGAATAAAAACACATCTAGGGCTCATTTGTACAGTGCCTCCCTGGCAAGCACAAGGTCCTGAATTCAATTCCCGGCACAAAATGAAAAGTTAAAAAAACACAACTATTTGGAGGTACTCTCAAACCTTTCCCCATAAGACAAAAGATTAAGTTTAGCAGTTCACAAATAACTTAAAGTTAAGGAAATTTTCATTATCTTCCTTCCTTAAAGGTAACAGCTTATTTTCTAGACCATAAGCCTACTAATATTCCCAAAATAAAATCTCCCTCCCGTTGTGCAACTCCACCTTCTGCCAGAGGAGCCAAACCTTTCTCTGCAGCAGTGGCCATGCCCCCCCCTCGGGGGGGGGGGGCACGCCAGGGGGCAAGGTCTCTGGAGTTGCCCTTGCCCCTGACTGGTCTGGTTCTTCCTCTGCCGTGCTTAGCATAGCTGTTCTCTTCATTATAGTTTTCAGATTCATCTTCCTTCCTCCTAGTAAACAGGTTTTCTCCCTCAAATCTCTGCACTTCAGTCTGTCAATATTCCAATAGTGAGTGGTCAGTCTTTTTGAAGTAGAAATCTGCATTTCATACCCTCTTCCAACATTCAGTTGCTTTTAAAGTCCAACCCAAGAAGCTAGCAGTCCCCAGGTCTGCTGTGACTCTCTGCCCTCCCTCTCCAGCTTCCATGCTGCTGTCTTTATTCATATGGGTTATACTGTCCAGCACAGAAGCCACCAGCTAAGTAGCTTCAAATGTACCTAACCTGAATGAGGTACTTTATGAATATAAAGCACACAACAGGGTCCAAAGACTGTGTAAGACATATTTCCATCTGAAAATCATCACTACACGTGAAAACGATATTCACTTAACAAAATACACTACTGAAAATAATTCCATCTGCTTGTACTTTTTAAAATGAAGCTTTCAGAAATGCTGAAGCTTCTTCTGTGGCTCCTGGTGTCTACTTACTGGACAACACAGTGGCCCAAGCCAGCTGAGCTGCCTTTCTCGCTGCCTTCTTGGTTTCTATTGCTTTGTTTCTGTAGTCTCACCCTACAGAACATGTGACACTTGTTTGCTGAGAGGAAGCTGTGTACCACAACCAAGCACTGAGCAAAAAATGTTATTCAGTTCTCTCTGCTCATCCAAACAGAGCCTATTCTTGAGAAGCAAAGTGTAATGACACTTTCCCCTGAAACTTTTCTTTGTAGCCCTCTATGACCTCTCCCCTATTGTGAACTTCTACAAGTTACACATTCCCAAAGGAAAATGTCACTGTACCTACAATCCTGTAGTTAAGTTTGTACACTGCTTACCAAGTCTAGCAGATGTAAATTCCTTAAATCCAAAACCCTTCCAACTCCATGTGGCTTCCTCCAATGTTTATGTCCCAAAACCTTGCAGTCTTCCCTCAAATGTTAAATTAGATACCAACAAGAAGATTTGGTGGTATAATCACCAAAGTTCAAGGCAAGAAAGTAGGGACATGTGTTAGTGCTATTCACATAAATATATAACTCAATCATTATTTTGAACCTCTTACAACCACCTTCGCTTCTTGCTCTAGCTGAAACCTGACCCTGGGCTCACCTGCTCTCCCCGCATGGGCAGTGGGTGGTATAAATGGATGCTCTCTGTGTAGACTCCTCCTTCCTTTCTGAACACTGACCTGTGAATCCTATCATCAAGACTATCACTTTTTAAGTCATCTGTCACACACATACTCACATATATACACCCTGGGATCATGATCCTCTGTGTCTATGAACACTCTTGTTCCTTGTTTAGGGTTGCTCTCTCCAGCACTGGGTGACATTATAGTTTCATTATCTTGCCAGTATTTCAGACATTCAGGCCTGTGGCTTCCTAAATCTTCTATTACCACACCACTCATCTTTATCAACACCTCTTCATCCCAAACATCCTGCCCTTTGACCATCTCCTATCTTTCTACTGCCCTCTACAACCTCTACTTCAGCGATTTGTTTCAGAGTGCGTGTGTGTGTGTGTTTCTGAGACAGGGTCTTATATGCAGCTCAGGCTGGCCTTGAACTCGCTTTTGTAGGCTGGTCTCGAACTCACACTGATCCTCCTGCCTCAGCCTCCCAAGTACTGGGATTACAGGCACACACTACCATGCCTGGCTTCAGTAATTTGTTGACCCAACAGATCCTTCAGTCCAGCTCCTACTACTTTTCCCTCTCTACCATACTCATTTCAATATGTTCTCTTTCTATAACATAAATTCTACAGCCACAGACACTGCCTTCCACATATGCCCTTGTACCTCTTAATGAGCACTTTCCTGGAAAAAAATTCTACCTCTGTTAGCCAGTGTTCTCTGGTGCTAACTCTACCCTCTTCACCAAACCCACTGACCATCCTGCACCTGTGCCCATATATTCTACTTCCTTTCCTGCTGTTATGATGTATGTGGTCCAGGCTATAGCCCATCCTTCTTGTGCACTAGGTCTCCCACTCCCTCTTCCCTACTAACAACGCTGTAGCATTTTTTCTATCTCCTGACCTTCATATTATCTCTTCATTCTTCCCTCCCACCCTCCCCTCTAGTCAAATTCCTTGAAGGAGATACCTATGCTACCTGTCTTCAGCTCTTTCCCTCCTGGTCTCTTTAGAACTCACCCTGTTTAGTTCTCCCCAGGCCAACTACTACAATAACTAAACTGTTCTTCTCAAGTTCAGCAATGACCTCCACATTGCCCATTCAGTGATCGCATTTCAGTTCACATCTGTGTGGCCTACAAACACCTCTGGACAGTCCCTCACAATCTACTTCTTGAAAAACTAACTTTGCTTTGCTTTGATGAAAATGTACGGTTTTCCATGTAACTTTCTAGTTGCCCCTTTTCAGTCTCTCTTACTGGTTTTCTCTTCTACCTTTGTTATAGTCAGAGTTTACAAGGGAAACAGTTATATACAAGACATAATTTATGGGACTGTTTTATCACAGTCACCTGTTATAGTTTGTATCTAGTTGTGCCACCAAAGTCTCACGTAAATCATGGGACAGTCAATCATGCAGCTCAAAGGGTGGGGCCAGAAGACCAGGGCGGGGCTTGAGTGGCAGGTGCAGAGAGGCTCCAACCGTTAAACTGACAGCATGTACCTCTCCCCTGCCCCCACCAGGCCTGGTGGCCTCTCAGAGGTTTGGAGCGGATCATCCTGGATGTGGCGGCACAGTGTCTCAAGGTCTTGCTATGTAATTCAGGCTGCTTTAAACTATGAGACCTCCAGTAATTGTGAGCTAAATAAACCTTTCCTTCCCTAAGCTTGGGTATTTGTCCCAGCAATGAGAAAAGAGTAACTAAGACATTACCCTAAGAATTTTTAGTACAAAAGAGTGCTGGAAATCTGTCCATATGCTAGAGATCCACAGAATCTAGCTGAGGGCCTGGATCCCACACCAATGTCCTACATGAGTCCAGCTGAAGACCCAGAACCCATAACAATGCCCCCAAGAGTCCAATCAGAATTAGTCAGACATGGTGGTGTAGGCTTGTAACACCAGCACTTGGGAGGTTGCGGCAGGAAGATCACTCCAAGTTTGCAATCAGCATGGGTTATAAAGTGAGCTCCACGCCAGCCTGAACTACATAGCAAAATTTTGTCTCAAAAAGGAAAAAAAAGGTCCAACTGGAGACTTAGAGCCCACAATGTCCCATGCATATCTGTTGCGTGAATCTGCTCTGGGAAGGCCCAAAGGTCAGCAGTCTGTGCTAGTGAAATGAAGGATCTGTGCCAACAGCTTGAAGTGATGCTCAAAGTAAAGACCACAGCTATCCTGAAAAGAACCACAGTCATCCTCAGCAACAATGAGGATCTGAGTTCCTCTGATAACAGCCAAATTCATACCAGGAAAGCTAGCATGCCAGGACTCTCCAGAGAATCAACAGCACATCATCTTCCTCTCCAGTTCTCCATGCTGCTGGCAACAACCCTCAGGTGGGCCTTTCACACTCAACACCATACTGACTCAGCTCAGCTGGGTGTTCCAAGTTGCTCATTAGTTAACGCACCACACCTCCAAATCCAGAACTCAATATTCAAGTCTCCCAGGTCTGAATCTGTCCTTCTTCATCCCCCACAACCACTTCCTCTTTCAGACTTCCACATCTCAAGGACAATTCCATCCTTCCAAATATTTAGGCCAATAACTAGGGCATCAGGCTTGACTTGTTTTTATACACTGTCTTCAAAATGAATCCATAACCCTACCATTTTTCCCACCCTTACAAACTACTATCTTTCCATTTGAATTACTGCAATTGCCTGCTAGCTAGTCTTCTGGTTTCCAGCACTGCCCTCTGCCACCCCTGGAGTACTTTCAAGGGAACACGGCAGGTGATGCCATCAACCCTCTACTCATAATCTCCCCTGGGCTTCCCATGTAACCAAAAGAACTGTACTAATTTCTATTGACAGCCATCTAACCACTTCTATTACTTTCCTTGTGTTTATTTTGCAGGGCCATACTGACCTCATCTAACAGTTCAAAATCACAACTGGGGGCCGGGGATATAGTTTAGCGGCACATTGCCCTGCCTGGCAACAGTGGGGTTGCGAGTTTGATTCCCAGTTTGGAAAAAAAAAAAAAAAATCACAACTGAGTCCTACAGTGAGTGAAACAGGGCAGGAAGGTAGTTTTTGACCACCTTGTTGAGACAGTCAGGGCCTTAACAAGAAGCAGGATCTAAACACAACACCCTGTGGTTTTGCAGCACTGATTACATATGGAGGAACAGAGCAACTTGGTTAATCACATAGTAACAGAAATGACAGTAGTTCATACCATTGTCATACAGAAGAGGCACAAATATGGTGGAAGGGGGCTAAAATAAATATCCATGATGTTGTGGTTTGGGGTTTTTGCAAGGGGAACAAAAGAATACAGGACACATATTTTATAATACTAGCTTTTAAAGAATCACCCAAGAATCATACACAACAACAAGTGCAGGAATCCATCCACACACTAAATACTAAAGAATCCAGCTAGGGACTAGATCCTACTTCATGGATCTGTGCCGGAAAGGTCCAAAAGTCAGTGGTGGAAGCTAGAAAGTCTATGCCATCAGGATAAAGGATCTGTCCTAGCAAGCTGAGGGACCTGAAGTAGAGCTAGGAAGCAACACTCAAGGTAAGCACCAGAGCACCCCCAAAACTACACAGCTGTCTTGAGCAACAGCAGTGAAGAAAGCTGAATTGTCATCAGGAAAGCCAACACAACAAGCTTCTCCATGAGGCTGAACAGACACCATCTTCCCCTCAAGAGCCAGGAATCGATGCTAAAGATGAGGACCAGAGCTCCTCCAAAGTTCATCGGGAAAGTTAGCATGACAAGGTCCTTCAGCAAAACAGCCCAAAAGAACTAGGAGCTTCCAGCAGCTGCAACAGCTTCTCCAAACAGCATCCCTAACAGTGTTTTTGGCAGCTTCTCCTGTTCTGCCTTTTATGCTGCTGTGGCAACAACCCTCAAGTGGGCCCCCTGCACTCAGCACCACCCTGGTTTAATTCAGCTGGGTGTAATAAGTTGACCACCAGTTATAAATCCATTACACATGAGTTCATACATTAACTCAGTACACAGACAAACAAAAAATACAGCTTTGAATTATCTGTATAGATACAGAAACTCAGATGTCTTATATAAGATTGATGAGTACACAGGGATCATTCCTCACAATTTTTGTAAGCTTCCTATAACTTTGTAATTATCTCAAGATAAAAATTAAACATAAAAGCACACAAAGACTAACAGTGACATGTCTAAAGATATAAAAACCAGTTTGAAAGAGGTTCTGGTGACAAATCTGGAATGTGAGCACTAAAAGAAACATAATAATGCAATATAACCTGCTGAATAAAACAGGCATTCTGATATAAAAGGGAAAAAGATACAGACATGTTCTCTTACATTAGAATACTACCTAACAGAAAAGGAATAACTGGATCAGAATATCACCATTTATAACTTAACATAAAAATAAGTTAATTTTGGTGAGAGATGTCAATGGATGCTAAAACTAGTAGGAATAAATAAGAAAAGGAACATAGTTTTACATAAGTCTCCCTGTGATGGTGCAAACCTACAATCCCAGCATGTGGGAGACTGAGACAGAAAGATCACTGAGAATTCAAGGGCAGTCTGGGCAACACAGTGAACTTAAGCCCAGTCTGAACTACTCAGTCAGGTCCTGTCTCAAAAATAAGTTTCATCCTGAGGGGATCTGACCCTGGAAGATACAAAAGATGAATGATCTATTATACAGGTCGGGCCTTAACTTGCCCTCGATCACCAGCAGAAAAGCTTAATTACGAGACATAGAACGCAGAGCTAGATCAGTATGACGAGCTGTAAGAGGCTTATACCAACAGCCTCCAACAATGCCAGTTTCACCGGTATCCCACTACAATTATGGAACATTAGACTATATATACAACTACTCTTTCTTTGTACAAAGTGAAGATAAAATTTTTGTTGTTGTTGTAGTTGTTTTTCTTTTTTTCCTCCCCTACTAATATAGATTAGAAAATTTATCATGTCTACACACTGTGCTCTGTATAACTACTATGAGGACAACAAAATTCAATGTATCAATTATTGTGAATGCACTACTAATGTGTTTTGAAACTATCATATTGTAATTTCCTATTAAAAATTAAAAAAAAAAGTTTCAAAGTAAAAAGGCATTTTTAAAAACCCTCACCAGGCATGTTGTAGGCTCAGAGACTTCAGACTTGCCATTCACCCTGGTGTGGAAGGTTTATGTCCTAGGTGTAACTCTCCTCCTTAAATCACATCTTAAAAGTTCAGGAAGATCTTGCTGTCTACGCTTCATACTGTATGTACTTCACATGTCCTTTCTTGTATTTTTTCTCTTCATCATTTATACCTGTCTTACATAAAATTAAGCTAAGTATTATCTGCCTCCCAATTTAAAACCAAACTAGCAGGCTGGAAATTTTTCTGTTTTGTTCACTGCAACCTCTCTAGGGCCTAATCCAGAGCTTGGAATGCAGTATTTGCCTCACTACTTTTGCAGACTGTTTTGAGGGTTTTCAAAAAATATTAATCTAAATTATTTATCGCAGATTTTTTACTATATTGTGGGATTTTACAGTACCATACAGTATACACCTGTTGTTAAAATTATGCAGGTTTACAAGTTTAGAAAATGGTTAAGAGTTTAGAAAATGGTTAAGAACATTAGAAGTGTTTTAAATGTATGGGAAAAGTTTATAAAGCCTTAAAATATATACAAATACTAAAATAAATACAGTATCACTACTTTACTGTTTTTCACTTATTGTGAGGGTGACTGGAATGTTACTCCACAATCAGCGATGGACCACTGTAAATATAAATTCATTAAACGACTGTTCATAAAATCCTCTGAACACAAAAAATTTGATACTATTTGAAAATATATTCACTTTCTCAAAGCAAAGAAATAATGAAATCAAAATAACTCCACTATTAAGTTGACTGCTGAGGATATCTACAAAAATATACATTCAGCATAAGTAATCTAGTATTACCTTTGTTCTAAAGAGCTTCACGAGAAAAGCTATAATACAGCAAGAAAAGGCCCTCCAATGTCATGGGTTAAGCATAGTAGAAAAACCCAACTATAAGCAGATAAGAATTAACTATCACATGTGGTGGAAATATTAGTAAACACAAAAAGTAAGTTTTCTTCGAAGAAAAAGATGCCATTAAATGCATACAAATAAAGTACCTGGTGTGAACCAAGAGGCAAATTTAACTGAGATCTCTCACATTTTATTCAAACATTTCCTTGAAAACCTATCACAATGGTTTGATTAGTTTACAATACTATAAAATATAACTGAAGTTTGTACTTAAGGAAAAAGTGCAATAAAAAATCTAGTAATGTTATGGCTTCTACAAAGTAGTCAAATCAGTAGCACCTTATTTTATAAATCCTTTTTCTTTTCCTCCTAAGCCACCAGACCATGACCCTCCTTTTCTTCAGGATTATGACACAAAACCAGGCAAGGTGGCACAGCAACTACCCAAGAAGCTGAGACACGAGGACTGTTTGAGCCAAGGACCTTAAGGCCAGCAAGACTCTTCAAGAACAGATAGCAATATACAGATGAGGGGGGTTGAGGGGACAGAGAGGGGAATTTCAGAATGTAAGAATTGGAGAACAAGTGTCATCAGATTTTAATAAGCAAGGCTGTATGGTAAAAAATAGGAATACCACCA
>PVKN010039449.1:0-10881 GCA_004027915.1 Capromys pilorides | reverse complement strand
ATTGCTAGAGAGTGAATGAACCCAGGACTTTTGCACTGAGCTACAACTCCAGCTCTTCTTTTCAATTTTTTACTTTGAGAAAGGATCTCACTGAGTCACTAAATTACCCAAGCTGGGCTCAAGCTTTCAATCCTCCTACCTCAGCCTCCCAGAATGCTAGGATTACTGGTGTGCACCACTGCTTAATCCTGTTCCTCGAGATGCTTGAGGTATCTATTAAATGTTCTGAGCAAAATGAACTATTATTTTTGCAAAGCAAAAGTAATTTTAATACTCATTTCCCTAATTATCCTATCCTTCAAGACTAATCAGAAATAAAATTATCTGAAGTACTTAGAGAAAGTAGATTCCTTCATACACTTATTTTTATTTCCTCTTTATTCTTTTAAGAAAGTTTTAATTCAGGGATGGCCAGATAGCTCAGCAGACTAAAGCACCTGCTTAGGCAGGAGCAGGGATCAGGGTTTGATCCCAGGAGTGCCCTGCCAGCCCCACCCCCAGGGCTCACTGAAATGGCAATTGAGACTGGGCGTGGTGGCACATGCCTGGAATCCCAGCAGTTGGGAGGGTGAAAACTGGAGGATTACTACAAATCCAATCTGTGTAGTGAGACTCTGTTGATCCTCTACTAAATACATTAAAAATTTTAATTCTGAAAATTGCAATGTAACAGAGAATTGAATAATAAGTCCCATTTCCAGCTTCACAAATGATAAACTCCTGGCTAATCTTATCTCTCTATCAAGCCATCCTCCCTCTTGCCTAAGTTCAAAATTCAACTTATTTTAAGCTAATCCCGTATATCTTACCATCTAACCTCAGATGCTTAATTATGAAGCTCTGAAAGATACCAAAGCCACACCTAAAAACCATTATGCACCTTAAAAATGAGCACTATCTTAGGATGAAAGATGATTTTAAGATGCAAACTAATTATCCACTATATGTTTTAAATTTTAATTAGTCTAGATTATATGTGAAAACTGGGTGAAAAATAGATTATTCTGGCTAATAATATAATTTCAAGCTAACTGCACTTTTTCAACTGTATCCCACAGCAACACTGCATCTATTTGTCAGAATTCTACAGGAAAATAGCTCTTCAGCATCTATTTATGTGGACCCAGCCACATATCCTCAAAGCTCTGCAAATCATAAAACATTTTCCTCCTTTATCCATAAAAATCCTTTAGATCAATAAAATCACCCCCAAGAGCCTTGCTTCAGCCTAGCAGACATACCTTTTCTGTCCATATTTTAGTTCATACCCAGAGGGATTGCTACCAACATTCAGGTGTACAATATTTAGATACAGCACATCAGTCCAATAAAGCAAGGCTTTATACAGTCATATCTTCAACCACGTCCTCCTATTAATTGAATAATGTCCTCTACCTTTCCTTAAGACAAAAGTCAACCTACATTAATGTCATAAGGATCAGCAAAAATCATAGAACTATATAGTCTGGCCCTGTAGGGCCAACCAATAGCATGATCACTCTCCTCACCTTTCCCTGAAGGGACACCCCCAAAATGTCACTTTGACATCATGACTATCTTGATCTAAAGGCAATTAAGAATGAAAAGATGGAGGATGAGAGCTCTGTCTTCCCTTATCTGCCTAAAAGTCATGTTAAAGATTAGAGTTGACACCAACACATCTTTGCACTTGCAGACCTGACTAGCAGCCATTGCTTCCCTTTGATTTCCCTATAGATTTCATTTCCTAGTAAGTTTCCCACAATTCACCATTCCTTTAAGCCCAAGCTTTGTTTTGTCTTTCCTTTCCTTTTGTGAAAGGAAATGTAAGTTCCAAGTCTAACTGCTTCTTAAAATTTCACTTCTTTGGATATAATTCCCATGCAAGTAAATATTAATAAAAATCATGAGCTTTATCTACTGTTAATTTTTCTTTTGTTAGTTTAATTTGCAGTTCAATTGATACAAAAAGCATAGAGGAAATGGTTTTCTTCCTCAATAGCTGTCTGAGCCTGCATATTTTTTAATACTGCTATTTCTATTCCTCATCTTTCCAGCATTCCAAGTTTATAATTCTCTTTTCTTCTGTAGCCCTCCAGAGGCAAAACAAAATCTAAAGTAGTTTACACTGAGACATGATTAACTAATATAGGCTTAATATAACACATTAATAATATTCCATTGAAAATGAATTATAAATTTAGCATAAAACTTTGTTAGAAAAAAAACACTTATTGTAATGGCAACCAATAACATAAAAAGAAGATAATAAAAATCTTTACAAAATGTTTTTGGTATGTTTGCAGAACATTTATATTCCTGTGTCAAATACTACTAGGATATAACTCTCCTCAGTGCCTTTTGTTCATTCTGTAGCCCTTCAAAAGGAAGGAGATCAAAGGCTGGGTAAAGCAGGGAGGGTGGAAGGGAGCAAGACAGGAATGAAGATGTGTTGTGTGCATGCCCCAGCTTCCCAAAGGAAATGTGAATGTGATGTACTATGCTCCTACATTGATAAACTAAAATTTTAAAAATTGTATTACCACTATCTTGGAAAACTAAAGTTATACCTTAAACTGAGTAAATAACCCTCTAAGGATATAACTTGTGGAAGTGAAATTGGAAATGGGAAATGTAGTGGGGCAGGAACTGTCCTAACCCCTCAGACCCCTCTTTATGATGCTACTGCTTGGCCAAAGTTTAGAGGGTGAGCAACTTTCACACTAAGAAGTAAGCAAATTAGTAAACAGACATATAATTAACTCTCAATTAGCCTCAATAACAAGAGTTAAGAAATGCTTGATAGTCAAGGACCCTGAGAAACCAAATTACTACAATGCGGTTTCTGAAAAGTACAGGAAAGACAAAGGGGATACCTACCTTTAACCAGATAAGGATAAGACTGGGCTGTCTTTTATTAAGTTGAATCAGATCTGTCTCCACTCTAGTGAAAATGTTTGTTTTAGCTTTATTTTCTCAGCACTCAGCACTAAGTTCCTAGACAGAAAGGTTAATGGCCAAATAACAGGATGACAAGAGATTCGACCCTTCCTCCACTTAACAGCCAAGACAATCGAGCCATCCTCCTCTCCCTCACATTGTCCAGCATGTTCCCATGACAAGGAATATGAACCCACTCAGAGCATGTGGTGTGCCTCATCTCCCTCCACATTCTCAGCAACTACTCTGATTAGCAACAAGGACAGTTCTAAGGTCTTGGATCACAGGCTGGAATCCTGGAGAGAGGGGTCAGGAGGCATGTTCCTGTGAAAGCCCTGTCTCTCATGTCCAAATTGGGGTGAATTCCTCACAGAGTGAGATGTTAGGTTTCTTTTCTTTTTATTCAGCCCAGGAGAAAAGAATCAGACTGTGGTCACACATTCATGGGATCTTAACCAAGTGTACAGAAATGTCCTTTGGCTTGTTAGAGACAGAAGAGATCATTAGTAAGTTGTGACCTTCCTTCTTGCATTTCTTTGTCTCTGCCAACTCAAATAACAGATTAGGACAAGAAAAAGAAGGAGGACAAGAACAAAGCAAAAAGGTCACTTTCCAAATGGGACATCAATATATTTTCATAAACCATCTGCTGACTCTTGAGTCTGGGGAGCCATTATATTGCCAGAGAAGAATGTGTGGCCTAGTTCTTAAATAGAATAAAAATAAAAACAGCTTCCAACAGGCTTTACCCATTGACCTGAAGACAGGCCTTTAGGTGATAAGAGGAATTTCCAAGGCTATGATTCAATAGTAGTTTCAGATGGAAAAAAAATGTAGCCTAAGTTTCTTTAATTATTTTCATTTTTGAAAATGAAAATCAAGCCTACAAATCACTGATTTCTTTGTGCCTTCTTCTGTACAGTACTGAATATATAGCCCATAGGAGAGAAACCGCCATCTTCTAGTAATAGTTTAGGTGTGGCTTCCACATACTCAACAGGGTGCAGGCTATTGTTCTTATAACCTTCTTCCCACTCCAGTGCCAGCACCTTATTCCCAGCAATAGCCTAAGATGGTATTATGGTTTTTGTATAAGTGTCCCCCCAAAGCCTCATGCAGTCATGGGGCAACTTCTGGAATTTGTAATTGATTATTGTGGGTGTGGGTGCTGCACCTCCCTTGAGGCAGGTGATTTGCATTTCAATGTAAGGAAGGAAGAGAAGTTAGCTGCTTGAGCTGCTGCTACTCTTCTCATTTGCCCTCTTGCTCTTTGCTGCTGCCATAAAAGGTTGTTCTCTGCCATGTGCCACTCTTCCTTGGAGCCAGCTAAGTATGAACTGAAACCTCCAGTAACTGTGCACTAAATAAATCCTTCCTTCATTTTGAATGTCATATATTTGTTCCAGCAATGTGAGAAGAGTAACTAAGACAGAATTTAGTAACACAAGAGTGGGGTCATTGCTGTAACTAAACCTGACCATGTGGATTATGAGATTTTGGTAATGGCTTATGGGAAGAGATAGGAAAGGTTTGGAGACATTACCTACTTCAAAGAGCTGGAACAGCTTCAGCCCTCCTGTAGGGGAGATTCTGATCAGAGCTCAGACCAGAAGATTGGTACAAAGCTAGCTAGTAAAGACCAGGCTGGGAAGTTTCTGCTGGGAAGAAGGACTGCATTGGTTGTTGGACCCCGAATCATTTGTATTTTGACTTGGCAGAAAAGTTGTCTGAATTTTGTGCATGTCCAGAGACTTTGCCTGACAGTGAGTTTAAGCATAGTGGACTGATTAATCTTTCAAAAGATATTTCAAAGCAGCCAAATATTGTGGTGGTGACATGGTTGTTATTGGGGGTTTTTAGCCAGATTTATCTTGAGAATCAAGAGCAAGGAGCCCAGCAGGATGGTTCAGAACGTTGTGATCTTGGCCAGAAAGGAAATGCCAGTAAAGCTATGGACTGCAAAGATAGAGCTGAGAGGATCTCCACTGCTGAGAAGGAACCAGAGAATGGAAAAGATGATCTGAGGGCACCAAAGGAAGCAGCAGGTCTCCACTCTTTGCAGCCTCAGAATTGCAAGAGTCAGAGAATTTGCCTTGAGGAGAAAGCCACTGAGCCCCTTGTTCCACAATGGTGGCAGTGGCTGCAGCACCAAGTTTCAGAATGGAGCCAGCATGGAGAACTTATTCCTTGGAATCAAGGTCAGAGTGCTCAGTGATCCATGCACTCAACCCCTACAGCCAAGAGAAAAGAAAGCCTCACTACTGCTCCACCTGGCAGCTGATCTTGGCATCATCCACGTGGCAGTGGTTTTAGGTGCATTGAGAATGTAGGAGTTCTGAGGTTAAGAAGGCTTTATCTAGATCTCAGAGGAAGGCCTTGGAGGCCAAGCAGTATGCCCTGAGAGGGCAGTGTGTAAAGCTGTGAGTGAAAAGCCTATTCCATGGAAACCCGAGAAGTTTGGAAAAGCCAGGAACATGGATCGTCTAAGAGAAACTGCAAAGAGGGAGCAAAGCCAGCCTGAGAGAGAAACCATGAGAGCTACAACTACCAACAGTGCTAAAAGAGCCAAGCCACATGGAGCTTATAATTTCCCACAGAGTGCTTTGGATGTTCCACAAGGACCTACAGAATTTAATGTTGGCCCTTCTGGATTTTGGACTTGTGTTGGTACCAATGCTTGGTATCCTGCTGTGTGTAACTTTTAGAATGGTAATGTTTATCTTGTACCTTTGAATTAATGTTGGAAGTGTTTAACTTTTCTTTTGTACAGGAGCCCACAGCTAAGAGTTTGCCTTGAATCTTGGAGTAGGCTTGGGACTTCGACTTTTCAGCAATGCTGAAACTGTTGTGACTTTGGCAACTCTTAGATATGGACTAAAATGTCTTTTGCACAAAAGGATGTACATGAGTCTTTGGGGGTCCAGGAGCAGAATGTCATGGTTTTTGTATAGATGTCCCCCCAAAGCCTCATGCAGTCATGGGGTGGCTTCTGGAATTTGTGATTGATTATTGTGGGTGTGGGTGCTGCACCTTCTCTGGTACAGGTAATCTGCATTACAATGTAAAGAGTGGAGAGAGGCTAGCCAGCTGCTTTAGCTGCTGCCACTCGCTTTGTTGTCTTGCTCTTTGCCAAGGCCATGAAAGGTTGCTCTGTGTCATGTGCCGTTCTGTCTTGGTGCCAGTTAAGTATAGACTGAAATCTCCAGTAACTGTGAGCTAAATAAACCTTTCCTTTCTTCATTTTGAGTGTCAGATATTTGTCCCAGCAATGAGGGAAAAGTAACTAAGACAGACGGACATCCTTGCAAAGATGGCTGCAACTTCCAAACCTGTATTCTCCCCAGCCATGAGCACCAGCCTAGAAAGCCTTCTGTATGACACAACTGCACTCCATAGTCTTTGGAATCCTAGATACCCCCTTTACATAAACAGCTACCAGACAGTCATGTCAGGTGATCCCCCATTCTATGATCTGTAAAGTAGCTTGAAAGGAGCAAAGGTTATCACCAGCAGGCTTACTAGGGTGCTTTTAAATGTGATTCTAAGGGCCAGTTTGCTTAGGTAAGCACTGGGGACCTGGCAACACATGCTGTGCCAGCCCTGCCCTCAGGCGCGCTGAGCTGGAGATAGAGTAGAGGTGAATGCCCATAATCCCAGCATTAGAGGTAGAAATCAGGAGGATCACTCTGAGTCTGGGCTACATAGTGAGACCCTGCACATACACACAGAAAAAAAAATTAAATGTGATTCTAGGTATAGGCCAGGGAACCCTTTCCCATTCTTGTTAAGGTTCAGTACTTGAATCTACACAATGACCTGACAACAGGCCAATTAACAGGAGAAAAGCATGCACTTACAATGTGCAAAAACCAACCCATGAGCCTAGGTCCCCAGTAATCCACTGAGATGAGAAGCTTATCTACCCATTCATGGGAGAGGGGGATGACCAATGTCATCAACTTAGGAAATATAAATGAGCCTTAAAAGCAAACTAGTGTAGAAGAAATTCACCTAGACTCCAGGTGTGGTGTCAACTCTAGTCTTTCTCCCAGGGGCTCTCAGATGGAAGTTCAAAGAGCCATATTTTGGGGTGTCACAGGCAAGGTGATCAAATGAATAGCCTGACCCAGAGAAAACTTTGTTCTGAGAATTTCTTATGTAAAAGTCTCCTTCTGTCTCCACTGACACCATTTGTTCTCACACTATTCCAATAGAATGCAAAAGAATTTTTCAGTAAACAAATGACAACTACAAAAAACAAAAAAAGCAATGAGCTAAAAATCCATGTAACAGCAGAGAACTGATCATATACACCACTGGTTCAGTGCTAACACATTTGGCAAAGCACTTATTTAATCTTATTTCAGCTCTATTGTCAATTAAGTTCTTTTAGGCAATGAAATAATTTTCCTGGAAATGTAACCTCAGTCATTAACTGAGTGATTAAAGATCTTATAAAAAATAGGATATTATACTTTAAATTGATCAAAGAAAGCTAGGCATGGTGGTGGTATATACTTGTAAGCCCAGCTACTCTGGAGGCTGAGGAAGGAGGATCTCAAATTTGAGGCCAGCTAAGGTGTTATGGTTTAGATCTGAAACATCATCCAAAGGCCTCATGTGTTCAGAGTTTGGGCTTTCGGAAGATTCTTGGGTCTTGGGAACACTATATTCATCAGTGGACTAATCCACAGACAAATTCATAGTTGAATGTGCTTTTGAATGGTAGACCTGGTCAGAAGATGGAAGACACTGAAAGGAAATATCTCTCTCCCCTGCTTCTCCCTTCTCACTCTGTCTTTTGGCTATCATGCCATGTGCGACTTTCTTATACCAGATCCTTCTGCCATATCATTTCTGTCTTAAAACCTGTGACCATGGATTGAAAACATGCACCAAAATAAACTTCCCCTCCTTAAAGCTGTGAGCATCAAGTGCTGTGTCTCAGAAACAATAAAATGACTAGAACAGATGGCACTGAGAGTGGACTTGCTGCTGTGATTGTACTTGACCAGGTTTTTAGAAGTCTTTGAAACTCATTTTCAGGAGGAGTTTGGAATGGTTTAGAGGAGCCAACTGGAAAAGTTCTAGAATGCTGTTAAAGACCAGAAGACTACAGTGCTGCAAAAAGTGCAGAGCAAAGGTCAATCCTAAGAAGTCTGAGTTGAGAAGAAGGACCCCATTGGCAGCTAGACTTGAGGCCATATGTGCAATGCTCTGGCATTAAATCTGTTTTCACTTTGTCCCTGTCTTAAGACATTACAAGACACTGAAATTAAGGGAAGCTAACAATTTAATCTGACATAGGAAGCCTAACATTCAGGCTGTAGTATGGACACTGCTATGAGAGTTTACATAGATTTATACTGAGGAACAGAAGCAAAATGCCAATTTTTAAAGTCTTCAATTTTCACAGGAAAGAAATGCCTATAAAGTTGAAGCAAAGGAGAGCATGGTTGCTGAGATTAACCTTAAAAAGAATCCAACTACTGTACATCAAAGCAATAGGAAAGATGCCTTCAGGGCATCTCTGGAATCACCCTTCAATGGAACAAGGGTATAAAAGGATAAAGGTAAACTCCTTTGAATGACTTGGATTTGAGAAGAGAGTACCCAAACAGACCTATTCAAGAGGGGTTACTTAAGGGCCAGAAGATAGCTCAGCAGAATAAAGTGCCACTGAGGCAAAATGTAGGGAGCACAGTTCAGTCCCTGACACCATATGCCATGCCAACACTGCCCCCTTGGCAGGCTGAGCCATCCACAGAGTCTGAGCATAGTGGTGCACACCTAATCCCAGCACGTGGGAGGCTGAAAGCAGGAGAATTACCTTGAATACAAACTGCATACTGAGACTTTATAACAGCAAAAACATAAAAAGAAAAACGAGCTACCAAAGGATTTGGTTTTATGTTATTCAATTCATAGTGCTTAGTCATCCAGCCTCTCAGAGGGCTCTGCAGCCATAATTCAAGGGTCCCAGCTATGGCTCAAGTTGGCAAGACACTTTAACATCACCCATACGATACTGATCTTGTTAGCATGCCTAATGAGTGAGAGATTTATGTAGGGTTCCATCCGTGTTTCAAAAGAAGAGCTGGGAGGCTAGGTAATATGTCCTTGAGATCATGGTATCTAAAGCTTTGAGAGTGAAGACAAAATTACAGTAGAAGTCCCAGAATTCTGGGGAAGCCAGGATTATGGAATATCTAAAGAAAGCTGTAAGCATTGAACAGAGCCAGCCCAACAAGAATGGGGCCACCCAAACTCTTTGGAAGTCACATCTTGCCATGACTTCTCCTCAATGTTGGACACAGAGCAGCAAGATTTAATGTTTTACCTGCAAGGTTTGTCTGATTTCCATCTGTCCTCTTATTATTTTCAGAATGGGAATGTGTACCCTCTACCCTTGTACATTGGCACCATTTAACTGTCTTTCTTTTTTTTTTTTTTTTTATTTTAGCAGAAACTAAGAGTTTGCCTTGTGTCTTGGAGAAGACTTGGGACCTGGACTTTCCAGTAGTATTATAAACTGCTAAAACTATTATGACTCTTACAGATGGACTACATTTATATTGCATAAAGAGAGGGATGTGAGTTTTTGGGGGGCGAGAAGCAGAATGCCAAGGTTAAAATCTAGAATGTTCCCTAAAGGTCTCAAGTGTTTGGGGGTGGGGCACTTTGGAAGACTGCTCCATGCTGGTACTGTATTCATCAGTGGATTAACCCACAGATGAATCCATAGCTGAACACGGTGTAGGAGTTGGGCCTGGTGAGGGGTAGGTCTCTAAGGATGTGACTTAGAGGGGTACATCTCCCTTCCCACCTCCTCCCTTCTCTCTCTGCTTCCTGGCACCAAACGTGGGCTGTTGTCCTTCCGCGTGCCTTGGATCCAATCAACCATGGACTGAGAACATGAGCCAAAATAAGCTTCCCCCATCCTAAGTTGTGGATGTCAGATACTGTATTTCCACTAAGGCACAGGACTACATAGCAAAGCTCTATCTCAAAGAAAAAAAATTGAACCAACAACGCATGAACGCTTTACATTAGTATCTTCCAATTCTTTAGATTTACTGTAAGAAATGAATTTCACCTTACCCTCATATACACCTATGGATGGACAACTGAAACAAAATGTTTTGTTGCTTTTTATTCAATTTTCTCTTTTTCAAACAATGCTGCTGCAGTTTGAAAACCCATGGTACCGTGTTGGTGATTCCACTACTCGCCTAAAACTCAGGATATTTTTTAAATCATGTTTTAAATTATATCAATAAAAACTACAAAACTGTGATGTATACCTATGGGCTTTCAATGAGAGCATGAATTTTATATATTATTTGAAATATACTGTTACATTTTAGGGGTGAGGAAAGTGAGAGGAAGAATTGAAAAATAGTATAAATCATCAAGTAGCATAGGAAAACTTGTATAGAAACTGATAAAATCGCTCCAAAAGTGGCCCCGTAATACCTGACAAGAGATTTAAAGGGACATTTGCTGCTCCATGTCATCACCCAAAACAGATTCTGCACATGCAGGTGGAGCCTATGGAGCAGTGTGGGTCAGGACTACTTTTCTGCTTTTAATTGCAAAAGAGAAGTCCTGCTGTTCAAGTGCTAAGTTCTCACACAGGTGATGCAGAAGAACTGACCCCTCCCCAGGCCTCTTCAGCACCTCCCCAGGCCAGGAACAGACTGCAGCACTGCACAGGTTCTCCAGCCAAGCCCTGCTTACTCATCTCTAAGATGTGTTGCTAAGAGAAGAGAAATTGTATATAATGCAGGGCTCAAATATTGACATATTATTATATAGTTGTATATTCTGGCAGGGATAGAGTTTAGAAGACACATTTCCCAACCTCAACATTCTCTTTTCATTTTCTTCTGTAGTCTCCAAATGGAAGGAAGGAAGGAAGGAAGGAAGGAAGGAAGGAAGGAAGGAAGGAGAAATGGTTAG
>PVKN010039448.1:0-10882 GCA_004027915.1 Capromys pilorides | reverse complement strand
GCCCTTCTTTCTGTCTCCCTGTTTCCTTTTCCTCTTTCATTTTCTTTTATCTATTTTTTAAAGCGTACAAATTACAATGAAAGCGAAAATTTATGAGTGATAAATAATTTCACTTAACAAAGTAATATGAATTTCATACTATTTGCTGTAATACATAGTGTTGTTTTCCAACTAGTTATTCACATTACCAAACTTATGCATACCAAATTGGAAGAAAAAAGAAAAAGGAATGTATAAGGAGTTAACAAGAGAAAAAGTACAAATAATTGAGAAAAAGTACAATAATAATACTAAGTATTATCTACTCCTTACTTAGTATTATCTACTCCTTACATAGACCAGCAGAAATGCACAGTAAAGTTGTCCAAACTATCCTGCTTACATACCTAGATAAATTTCTTTCCCCCAATCCCTCTGCTGTCTTTCTCCTTAACTCAGTAAGTTTTTCCATTTGAATAAGTTCATTCCCTTTTACCAGTGTCTACTGTACTATTCAGATTCTATTTTTCTCTTTCAGGTTCTCACACTAACGAGACAATATGATCTTTGTACATATGGGTCTGATTTATTTCACTTAAGAATATGTTTTCTAGGGGCTGGGCAGATAGCTCCATCGCACAAGTGCCTGCCTGGCAAGTGCAAGATCGTGAGTTTGAACCCTGGTGCTGCAAAAAAAAAAAATTTCTAGTTGCACCCATTTACTGACAAAAGCCTCAAATTTATCCTGTTTCATAACTGAATAATACTCCATTGTGTAAAAATGCCATATCTTCTTTACCCATTTTTCAGTTGTTAGGGTGTCTGGGTTGTTTCCAGGACTTGGCTATGACAAATTGTGCTGCTATAAACATGAGTGCACATATGTCACTGCAGCATGAGGTGTTCAGTTCTGCAAAAATACTCAAGAGGGGAATAGCTGGGTTTAATGAGATCTTCAGTGCTAACTTTTTTTTTTTTTTTTTTTTTTCGGGACTGAGGTTCAAACTCACGACCTTGCACTTGCTAGGCAGGCACTTGTGCCACAGAGCTATCTCCCCAGCCCCTAAATGCTAGCTTTTGAAGCATCTCCACAGTGATTTCCATAGTAGTCGTACCAGTATGCACTCCCACCAACAGTGGACAAAGGTTCCTTTTTCTCCACAGCCCATCCAGCATTAGTTATTGACTGACTTGTCTTGATATTAGCCATTCTTTCTGGGGTGAGATGGCACCTCAGTATAGTTTTAATTTACATTTCTCGAATGACCAATAATGTTTAACAGTTTTTCATATGTTTACTTGCAATTTGTATTTCTTCCTCTGAGAAGTGTATATTCATCTCAGATGCCCATTTATAGATTTTGGGTCTTTGAATTTGAGGGACCTGATTTTTTTTTTTTTTTTTTTTTTTTATTCTTCATTCTAGATAGAAGGCCTTTGTCAGGGGACAGTCAGCTATAACTTTTTCACAGTTCATGGGTTTTCTTTTTACTCTGCTGGAGATTTGCTTTGAGTACAGGAACTTTCAACAAGATGAGATCCCAGTTGTTAATTCTTTGAAGTATTTCCTGTGCAGTTTGGTTTTTGTTTCGAGCTTTCTACCTACCCCTATGTCTTTCAAGATTTATACTTACATTTTCTTCCAGAAGATTTAGTTCCTGTTTTAATATAAATCTTTGACCACTTTTGACTGTGGCTTTGTGCATGTTGATAAGCTTGAGTCTGGTTTTAGCCTAAAGTGTGTAGAAAGCCAGTTTTTACAGTACCATTTATTAAAGAGGCTCCCATTCTTCCAGTGAACATGTTTATCCCTTTATCAAAGATAAGGTGTCTTAGTATGTTTGCAGTTGTGTCTGCATCATCTAATCTGTTCTATTGATCTCAGGTCTGTATTGCTGAAGTTGGTGATTAAATCTACAAGACTTCCTGGAGTTTTTGAGGTTCTCTTTGTACACTATCATGTTATCTGCAAAAACATGAGTTTCACTTTTACCTTTTTAATTATTATTCCTTTCGTTGCTCTCTCTTCTAATTACTCTGGCTAGTGTTTCCAGAACTATACTGAATAGGAGTGGAAACAGTGAACATCCTTATCTTGTACCTGATTTTAAAGTGAAAGTCTTTAGTTTTAGCCCATTTAGTATGATGTTGGCTGTTGGCTTCTCATAGATGATGTTTATTAGGTTGAAATATAGACCATTTATTCCGATTCTCTGTAGGGTTTTTAATCATGAATGAGTATTGGACTTTGTCAAAAGCTTTTCTGCACCTATTGAAATGACCATGTGGTTTTTCTTGTTGGTTCTATTGATGTGGTGTATTACATTTATGGATTTGTGTGTGTTGACCCATTCCTGCATTCCTGCAGTGAAACCCACTTGATCATGTTATATAATCTTAATGATTTGCTGCATTCTGTTAGTATTTTATTGAGGAATTTTGCATCTATATTCATTAGAGAGACTGGCCTGTAGTTTCCTTTTTTTTAGTTGAATCTTCCTCTGGTTTTAGAATCAGAATAATACTTGCTTTGAGGAATGAGTTTGGGAAACTTCCTTGTCTTTCAATTCCATTGAAAAGTTTGATAAAAGGTGGCATTACTCTTAAATTTCTTGTAGAATTCTGCCATAAATCTGTTGGGACCTGGGTTTTCTTTGTTGGTAGGTTTATATTACATTTTCAATTACATTTCTCATTGCTGGGTTATTCAGAGTTTGTATGTTTTCTTGGGTCAGCTTTAGCATTTCATATGTATCTAGAAAACTATCCATTTCCTCTGTTTTCTATACTGTGAGACTAAATATTTTGAAAGTAATTATTGATGACCTTCTGTAGGGTCTGTAGTGATTTCAATGTTTTCATTCCTTATTGCATATGTTTTTTTTCCTTTGCATTTTTGATTAGGTTGGCTAGGGGTTTATCAATTTCATTATTTCTTTCAAAGAACCAACTCTTTAATTCATTTATTCTTTGTATTTTTTTTTTTTTTTTTCACGTCCCTTGCATTAATATCTGCTCCAATCTTCATCATTTCCTGCCTCTTTGTGCTTTGGACTTGACATGTTCTTTTTCTAGGACTTGAAGATACAGCATTAAATTGTTTATTTGGGCTCGTTCTATTTTCTTAATGTGTAAATTTACCATTATAAATTTTCTTGTTAAGATGGATTTCATTGTGTCCCACAGGTTTGGGTAGGTTGTATCTGCATTTTTGTTTGTTAATATTTGTTAATTCTTTAATTTCATCTGTGACCCACTTGTTGTTTAGAAGCTTGTTACCTAATTTACATGTGTTTATGGTGTTTTTGTAGTTTCTTTAGTCAATAACTTCTAGTTTTACTGCACCGTGTTTAGATAGAATGCATGGAATAATTTCAGTTCCTTTGCATTTACCTAAGAGTGCTCTGTGTGCTAGTAGTATATGGTCTATTTTGAAAAATGTCCCATGGGCAGCTGAGAAGAATGTGTATTCTGTTGTTGCTGGTTGAAACACTCTATAAAGGTCTACTAAATCAATTTCTTAACAAGTTTGGATTAATTATGTTACTTCTTTGCTGATTTTTTGCCTAGTTGATCTCTTTGTATCAGTGGTATGTTAAAGTCCCCCATTATTATTGTATTATTGCTTATTTGATTTTAATGTCTATTAAAAAATGTCATGTTTTAGAGGGTGCTCCTACATTGGGCACATATATATTGATAATTATTCTCTCTTCCTCTTGCAGTTTTCCCTTAACAACTATACACTGACCTTCTTTATCTCTTTGAATGATTTTTGGTTTGAAATTGATATTGTCAGCAACCAGGATATCTACCCTTGCATTTCTCTGATTTCCTGAGGCATTGAGGATTGTTTTCCAAAAACAAATGTTTTAGTCTGTGAATTTCCTTTTGAGCTAAATGTGTTTCTTGTGCACAGCATATGGTTGGATTTTGTGTTTTAATCCATTCTGCTAGTCTGTTTTATTTGATTGGTGAATTGAGGCCATTTACATTGATGGCTATAACTGATATATATTGATTTATCTTTATGTTATTTTCTTGCTATAGGTTCTGTATTTTTTCCTTCTTTTTAATTACTCTGTTTTGTGGCTCCTTTCTGTTCTTGAAGCTGTGATCACTTCTGTCTCTTTCTAGAATATCTGGCAGTAGTCTGTGTAGGATTAGTTTGGTAGTCATGACTTTCTTCAGTTGTTCTTTGTCATAGAAGGATATTTTGCCATTGAATTTGAAGTTTTGCAGGGTTTGCCAGTCTGGGTTAGATGTTATTTTCTTTTAGAACCTGTAATACTTCACTTCGAGCTCTAGTTGATTTGATGTTTTGTGTTAAGCAGTCGTCTGAGAGCTGGCCAGATACCTTAGTGGATTAAAGCACCTGCTTTGGCAGACACGGGCTGAGGGTTCGATGGGGTACACTGTGCCGGTGGGGTGCACTGAGATAGGGAAGAAGATTGGGCCTGGTGGTGTGTGCCTGTAATCCCAGCGCTTAGGAAGCAGAAAAACAGGAAGAATCACTATGAGTCCAATCTGTGTAGTGAGCCTCTGTAGATCCTATACTAAATACATTAAAAAATAATAAACGCTAAAAGAAATCTGCAGTGATTCTGATGGACGTTCCATTGTATGTGATCTATTTCTTATCTCTAGCATCTTTTAATATTCTATTCTTTTTCTTAATTTCTAAAATCTTGATTATTATGTGTCTTGGTGTAGATTTATTGTAATTATGGTAGTGTGGAATTCTGTATGCCTCGCTGAACTCTATGTCAGTTTCTTTTCTCATGTTTGGAAAATTTTCTGTTATTATGCAAATCGTCTTTATGTCATTTGTGCCGTCTCCTGCTGCTTCATTGACACCTATTTTTATTTTCTGGTTCCTTGTTAGTTGTAAGAGATCTTTCCTTTCACATTCATTATCTGCACCACTGTCTTTGAGGTCTGAAAATCTCATCTTCAGTTTCATTCAAGCAGTTTTGCCAGCTTTCAATGGAGTTGTTAATTACCTGCATATCTGTTTGAATCTATTTCATGCATTCTAATTCTTTCCTGTATTGTTCATTCAATGTTTCTATCATTTTTCTATTCTCTTATTTCTTTCTTTTTTCTTTAGCTGTGCTGAGCAATTCTTTCATGACTGTTATCCTTTCTTTTTTGACCTGAAAGATTATTTCTGATCATATTTCTTCTGTAGCCTGATGGACTTGTTTCTTTACTTCAGTTGCTATCATTTCAGAGATTTCAGGTATGTGATTTCTAAATTCTTGTATGTCTTTGTCTCCTTGATTTCTTCTGGGTGAGTGTCTTAGTTACTTGTTACTTGTCGCTGGGACAAATAGCCGATCCTCAAAATGAAGGAAGGAAAGGTTTATTTAGCTCACAGTTGCTGGAGGTTTCAGTCCATATTCGGCTGACCCAATGCTGAGTGGAACAGGGCAGAGAGCATCCATTTCATGGCTGTGGAACAGCAACAGTCACGACAGAGGCAACAGACCAGGGCGCAGAGAGCAACAACCAACGTCTGTCTGTCTCTTTTTGTATTACATTCAGGCTCTCTGCTTTAGCCTATCCACTTTAGGCCACACCGATAATCCCAGCCATACTCAGACCAATAACCCCATCAGTAGTAAAACACATAATCCCAGTGGATCAAGAGTCAAGTAATCCCAGCAGTACTCAAACCCATAGTCCCATCAGTACTAAAACATAATCCCAGTGGACCATGACTCGAGTCTCAAACTCTAGAAGTCCCTGCCCCATGATTGCATGAGGCTTTGAGGGGACAACTAGACATAAACCGTAACAGTGAGCTAGAGGAATGACATTGTCTTTGGCTCCTGTGTTTAGGAATTTTTGAAGCTCCCAGTGTCCCACAGGCCACCCAGAGTTCGCCAGAGTTGTTAAATGGTTCCAGGAAAGCTCTGCACCTGCATGCACTGGGCCCACAGATTGCAGCTCTCCTATATCATGCAGATGACTCAGAGTCCTCCGAAGTTCTTAAAAGCTTGACTGACACCAGCAGAAACTCTATACCTGTACTGTGGGGACTAAGGAGTGTGAGAGCTTACCAGAGTCCTGCACGCTGCCCAGGGTTCAGCATAGCTCTTAAATGGCACCAGGAAAGCTCCCATCATTCTCTTTCCCCAACCTCAATCCCAACCTGAATCCTAGAGGTCTGTCTTAAATATGGCATAGTAAGATGTTATTTACAAAGTGTGTAGCTTTATTTTGGCTTAGAAATTAATGCAGATTTTATATTCTATTCTTTCCAGTGTAATTGTTTGTTTTAATATAAGTGTTCTGCTTAGAAGAGTTGACTTCCAGGAAAATGTCTTGGTTTTTATTATGTGACTTTATAGACCTCATGATATGCTCTTATGCCCCTAGATTTATAAACTTCCTTCTTCGTGATACACAGCTATAGGAGTTTGTTTGTTTGTTTGTTTGTTTGTTTTTTTCCTGGTTTTTGAGACAGGGTTCCGCTATGCAGTTTAGGCTGGTCTTGAAGTTTCCTATGTAAACCCAGGCTGGCCTCAGACTCACAGCAGT
The DNA here is from genome assembly GCA_004027915.1 of Capromys pilorides. Taxonomy (NCBI): domain Eukaryota; kingdom Metazoa; phylum Chordata; class Mammalia; order Rodentia; family Capromyidae; genus Capromys; species Capromys pilorides. Next base: position 4,357 of record PVKN010039448.1, on the reverse strand, counting down.
CTTCCTTCCTCAGCCTCTTGAGTGCTGGGATTACAGGTATGTGCCAGCATGCCCAGCAGGAGCATATATATATATACATATATATTTAGATAATGATTTTTAGTGTTTAAATTGTAGTTATATTGCGATGTGGGACTTTGTTTATATGAATGTTTCTTTTGGGGTAGAAATCTGTTGGAAATTATAGATAACAGTGTATTAGTCACGTTTTTCCCTACCTCTAGAAGTTATGTGACATAGGTTAGTATTGTGAGGCGAGTCCAAGAGTGTCTTTTCTCATTTTGTGGGTTTTATGCTGGCCTAATTAAAATATTTTTTTCAAGGATGATTGTAACGTTTGAGTAAGGATTTGGTTAGTTAGAACTCTTTTGTTAGCCCAGAAATGTCATTTATTCCTTGCATTCTACAGAGCCAAGATTCATGGATTCAGACCTATTAGTGTCTAATTACAAAATAGAAAATAAAGCACTTATTTTATTTATACTCAATTCCCACTCCAAATAGTGACTTTCTTGTTTGCCATCCCACAGTACCTTCTCCAGGCAAATTCCGCACCCCAGCAGCGCCATCTCCTTTGGCTCTTCGTCAACCAATGAAAGCATTTAGTAACCATGGCTCTGGTCCTCCTGGTAGCCAAGAAACAATACAGTTCGCACAAAGCACCTCCTCACCTGGGCCTCCCGTGGTTCAGAACACAGTCCCAACAAACCCTCCCAGCAATATCAACAGCACTACATTAACGAGACCTGCAGGGACGACTGCAGTGCGAAGCGGCTTGCCTAGACCTAGTGCCCCTTCTGCTGGGGGCATCCCAGTGCCTCGCAGCAAACTTGCACAGCCTGTTCGAAGGTAAGTGGAAATGATCCCATTGTGGCTTTCTTGAGCATAGCATAGTGGGTAGACTAGAATAAGCCTTGTTTATACATTGGATAATTAATGCAGAGAACCATAGTGGGTTCCTGTAAGAGTCTTAGTCTAATTTGAATAAGTGGCTACTTCATTGTTAGAAAGAAATCCTCTTTTGGTATGTAACACCTTTTGGTTGAGATTAAGTTTGGCCAGCATGCTTAAGCATCTCAGAGTACTCCTGGAAAAAAAAATTGTTAAAAACCACACAATTTGATTGCAATATTTGTTCGTTTTAAACGTAATGATGTTCAATAAAGGTAATAAAAATACATTACAGTGATATCTAACTGCCAAGTCCAAGTAGACTCTGTCTAGGTAGACTTTGAAAACATGGATTTTAAACTGTGAAAACCAGAATTAGCTGGGTAATTTTTATAAACATGCAGGCTTACATTTTACGTCCAGGAACTCTGACTTAGTTGATAAGATATGAGGCCCAAAATCTGTGGTTATTTTAATCTGTATGTTGAATATTCAAGTGATTTTAATCCCAGCCAGATTGGGAACTATTCCTCTATATTTTTTACCTTTTAACAATAGGATTACAGTGCTTTTATCCTATAAATATTTAAATTGAATCACCTATATGTCCTTAATTCTAATACATTTTATACTTCTAAATTCAGTACCAGGGTACATTGACTTTTTGCTCTGCCCTACGACAAGTTATATTTACTTTTTTTTTTAATTTCACAATGAAATTAAATTTCATAATTTCTTATTTTTTAGAGAAGGATATTAAAATTTAAAGAGATTAAATAATTTGTCTAGGCCCACACAACTCATAAGATCTTTAATTCCAGATATGTCTGATTTTAAACACCATTTAACCGCTATCACATGCTAACTCTCTAGAGATGGTAAAACAGCCTACAGTGTCACATTCACCATTCTGCATCTCAAAATGACAGAGAAGCCATGTAGATGGAAAAAGTGAAGCAGCCTTTTCTGTTTAGTCTAGTACCTATGTCAGCAGCAAGGGGTTAGGGATGTCATCTGGTGCACAGCAAAGTTGGAAACGAAATTGGTAGAAAAAGCTGTGCGAATAGCTTTTTAGAGCTTTGATCTCAGTAATTCTCTGAAACAACCCTGAGAAGAGCATAATGCCTATTGAAAAATTATATATATAGATATATAGATATATAATGATATGGTAGTATTTTGTAAAGACTTGCAAATCATAATAAAATTGCTTTATTTCAGATCCTTGCCAGCTCCTAAAACCTATGGCAGCATAAAAGATGACAGTTGGAAAGATGGCTGTTACTGACACGCAAAACCAAGAATGCAGAGGTCCACGGCTTCATGGATACCCCTTCACCAGACTAAACACAACTTTTATATATGCAGACTGTTCACATAAGACTCTTGGGATCTATAAATCCCAGCCCTCTCTGTCTTAATTAGCACAAACCGACAGAGATGATCAAGCAGCACTTTAATGACATTTAACATCAGATGTGTTTGGTAATCATACAATCACTCTCCATGGAATCACTTTTAGTTTTGTTTAAGAGAAACTCAGTTGATTTTTTAATATTTAACAGAGGCCACTATCTGGGCAAATATCTAGTAGATGCCAAAGAAAAACACCCACTTGTAAATGAGAAAGTACCTTTGTACAAAAGAAAATGGTAAATTCAGGCTATTCAAAACTCACGTTCAACCTAATTTACTGTATAAATAGCATCAATAAATACTGTGTTAATGAAAACTAATATTCTGACTAATTATCTAAAGTGTTTCACTAGTATTCCAGGAAACCATAGATTAAATTTGGGACAGTGGGATGAAAAAGCCTGGGCTAGAGATTTAGAACAAGTTACCTACATTTAGGGGAAGTCTATAAATTACTTTTGTAGAGTCACTGGGAAGATAAGCATTTTATTTAATCTTCAGTTTTGGACACAGTTCACACGCATCACCCTACCAGATAGTGTTACAGTGTACATCTATCATGATGCATTGACACATCAGACTTCTGTGTGTTTGTTTTGATTGCCAAAAGGGCTTGATATCAGTTGTACAATCTTTCTCAACTTTACAGTTTCTGGCTCAGGAAAGATGGCCTTTGCTATCAAAGCCAACTTCTTTACATGCTGTTACCCATCACAAAACTGGGCGATCTAGTTTGTATTAGCAGGTTTCCAGGGTGGGATAGAGCAAGTAGTCTCTTTACTCTTTGATGCAAAAACACCTCAGTGTTTACAACCTAGAACAAAACCATTCAGAGAGGGAGAGAGAGAGAGGGCAAAAAAATCTATGCACTTAACCTACAAAAATCTCTGGTGATGACAGTTGTATTGTTGCTACTAAGTGGCATAATGGTCTATTATGTGGTAGAAAAATATAGCCTGGCAAGCCCTACCTAAGTTAAACCACTTTAAGCTGAGTAACTGTAGAAAATCTTCTGAAAATACTGTCTCTTTTGACTTAGATTCTGCCTTATAGCAATTTTTATATTTTTGGTAACCTACTACATCTAATTCTGAATATTTGGTTTTTATTGGGGGGGAAAATATATATATATATATATATATATATATATATATATATATATATATATTCTCCTTGAAGCCACTTGTTTTGATTTTATTAGGTTATTACCAAACTAAAACTACCTGCTGTAGCAGGCTTTTCATTTTTCATTGTGAAGTCTGTGTTTAAACATTTAGTTTGGACAGCTGTATAATGTTGGCAATTGGGTCACCCAAAATATTTTAGAGATCTAAGCATTTCTGTTCCTTTGTGTTAAAAAAGAAATTTTGTAAGTTGGCAAATGAAACTGAGAGGGAAATGGAAGGCTTATTGTTTAGGAGATCACTGAGATTGATAGACTTAAGAGAATGATAAAACCATACCCCTCTTGTGCCATGACTGACACTGGGGTATCTTTATTGGCTTGACCACTTGGGAGGCATTTAGTTAGCACAGCGGCTGCAGATTTGAACCACCAATACTGTGTCTTTTAGTGAATAAGGCAGGAAAGATATTGTATCCTTGAATTTAAAGGTGATGGAGTGAGTCTGGAAAGGATGGCACCAGAATTCTATATAATGATGAACTAAAAATGTTGCTTATAAGAGGAGATAAAGCATCTGCTTTGGTGGAGGAGTATTCCATGTAAGTCTTAAGTCCATAAAATAAAGACTAGCCACTGTCTTTAGAACCACATATACACGAAACAAAACAGGTCTCAGTTTTCCATGCAAAATTTCAAATATATATATATGCTGCAATCTAATAAATAAAAAGAATTTCAACTCTTATGGAGCATCCATTACATTTTAAGTTTGATAATCAGTTTTAAAAGGATTATTCAGGTTATTTAACTTTGTTTTTAAATGGCTGTATCAGAAAAAAAATGTCTATTTTTTTTAATTAAAATACTTCATCACTTGTTAAAATGTATTTTGGATCTGAGTTGGGTAAAGTATTATTTTGCCTG
>PVKN010039447.1:0-10882 GCA_004027915.1 Capromys pilorides | reverse complement strand
AATACTGTATAAATTTAATCTTGACATCAATAGGTGATTATTATACTATTAAGAGATAGCTCGCAAATATTTCTAAATGAACGATTATTCTTTGAAAGTTAACAAAAACATATTTATAACCAGTGGGATATAATGGCCCTTTTTCAAACAGAAATGTGCTCAGTAGGGACTGAGGAGATAGCTCAGTGGCCTAAGCACCTGCCTGGCAAGCACAAGGACCTCGGTTCGATCCCCGGTACCATATGCCTTACCTGCCCAGGAACTACACCATGCTGGTCCAAAATTGGGCATGGTGATACACTCCTGTCATCCCAGTGCTGGGGAGGCTGAGACAGGAGGATCACTATGAGTCTGAGCTGCATGGTGAGACCTTTACCAAATACATAAATAAATAAGAAATCCAATGATAGTTTGACTCATATTAAGAATTCTTCAGAAGGGCCAGCGAGGTAGCTCAGCAGTCTAAAGTGCCTGCTTAGGCAAGCTTGCGGAGACCGCGGTGTGACTGCCCACACCACATGCTTGCCAGCCCCGCCCCCAGGGTGGGCTGAGCCAACCACAAAAACAAAAACAAAGAATTCTTCCGTCCGTGAAGTGTCTTCTACTTGTGGACTCACTTCTGAGGCAGGAGAGCTGATCACTGATGGTCAAGCTGCTTTAAAATCATTATGACGAGGGCAAGCCAAGTAGCTCAGCAGATTAAAGCACCTGCAAACAGGCTCAGGAGCCGGGGGGGTTCAATCCCTGGGCCTGCTGTGCCAGCCCCACTCCTGGGGTTGCTAAGACAGCAACTGAGACTGGGCGTGGTGGTGCGTGCCTGTAATCCCAGCTCTTGAGGGGCTGTAAACAGGCACGTTACTGTGAGTCCAATCTAATAGTGAGCCCCTGAACACCCTGTAGACTGTTGCCTAAAAAACGAAAAAAGAAAAAAAAAAAAAACATTACAATGGACACTACAAGGAATTGGTTGGACATGCAAATGTTAACAATTTCATGTGCAACTTTAGATCGTACTGTTAGGAGAACATGAAGCTCTAGTTATGTGGTGGAGCCCAAGAGAGAGTAACCGCCAACGGCAGCGGCGCCTTCACATCCACCTGCACTACCTGCACTCCGGGCTCCGATCCCACGTGCTGGGCACGCCATCTGGGGCTCCTGGATGCACCCCGTGCAGTCATGAACAGTGACCGCGCATCCAGATCAAGCCAAGTGTACTCCAAAAGCTCTGTGCCCGTGAGGAGCTGTGCATTTCCCCAAAGCAAGAATGAGCACTCATCATAAGAAGCTAACTGAGGACCCAGCTGAGCTGCTGTTGCTCCTGCGTAAATATCCCTCTAGAGGTCCCACCCCTGTATGGCTTTTGCCTGTGCCTCACACAGTGCTTATCTGTTCCCCACAGTTTACCTAGCACTGGATGCATGCACAAATCCATAGTGATATTGCAGTGCTGATTTCTTTCTTTTATATTACATTTTTGTATTTAAGCACATTTTTTAACTGGTTTTCATTCCTCTTAGTCAGGAACAGTTGCAAACAACAGTTCTAATTTCAGAGCCGTGACCTCCTTTGTATGCCCCGCCCCCCCAGTTCAATACAGATTTTGTGTTTTCTTCCTCCTAACCCAAGTCCCTATTTTCCTTCCTGCTAATAGACTTGAATTTCATCACATGCCTGGATCCTGCTATACTAAGGAAAGGGACCCTTCTGGGAATTTTAATTTGTAAAGCCACATAAGGAGGACAATCCTCGATTCCGAGAAAGGGGGCTGTACCCTAGTCTGTTGGTGACGAGGACACGTGGCTTAGCAATATGCTTGAAGCAGAATGGCTGTGCTCAGGACCCCTGCCCGTGGCTACGCTTTCATTATTCAAAGCCAGCCCTGGTTTCAGAGAAACCAGATTGTCTTTCAGGAAGGTCTTCAGTGACCTTCAGCTGATGTTCATTTGGTGCACTTATGACCTTGATGGTTAAGAACATGAGAAAGGTTTGGTAATCCTCTAAGGACTTAGAATTGCAAAAGGCGTTGAGTCGCAGAGGAGACTTACATCCAAAACCTCTCTTAAAGCCTAGCCTTTTGCACGTGCATTGACCTTTGTTTGCATTTTTATAAAAGTCAGCAAACCTCTTTGCATAATATGTTAATTAAAACCTCTTCACACACTTGTTGAAACTGATAGAGGAAGACCTCTCTGGAGAGAAGGCTGCTGCAGTGGGGTTTCACAGTAAAGGAGAGAGACTGGGTTGGACTTTGAACACAGAAAGGACAAGTGGAGATTTATAGCTGTGGGTCAGACCAGAGAGCTAGTGGATGAAAGATCACTAAGGGAAAAAGTTAAAGCCAGGGGGCTCCACAGCAGCCTGACTCAGGGTGACCCACTGAGGGCGGGGGAATGATAGGAAAGGCTTCTCCTTCCATTCAGTCGACGCTACGTACCTTACCCCTACCACGAGATGCAGGGGTTCCTCTGCATAATTAATCTTTGGACACGAGTCAGGCATCCTAAAATTCTGTTTATTTCTGACACTAACCAACATTAATGCAGACATCCTAAGTGAGGGGCTCAGCCCTGTAAGGCGACTCCCCATTTCAGAAGAACCCTCTTGAGATTTCCACCCAGGTTCTGCGCAGCCTTTGCCCAGCTCGGCTGTAAATCTGAGTTTCCTGTGACCCTCTCCTTGAGGTGGATTACTTGCTAGAGTGGCTCGGAGAACTCAGGGATGCATTTTGATTACTGCTATTCATTTATTATCAAATAATACAGCTCAGGAACATCAAGGCACTAGAGACACGTAGGGCGGAGTTTGGGGGACGGGTGCTGTGCTTCCGTGTCCTCACCGGCCTGCCACCCTTGGTGTGTACTGTATCCTGGGACCTCTCTGAACACTGCAGCTCAGGAATGTTTATGGTGCTTCCTTAGCTTAACATGCCTGATCATTAACTCAGGCTCCAGCCTCTGTCCAGGGCCTGGAGAATTCATTAGCACTGCGAGTTCCCACCTTCTAACCGTGCTTGGTCCTTCTGGTGACCACTGCCACCTAGCAACTCACCAAGCAGGCACCCCTACCACCAGGGAACTCCAAGGGGTTTGGGGGGGAGTGGCAGGAAGGAGGGGTGGAGACCAAAGATATGTTTCTTATCTGCTCAAAGAAAAATGTATACAAAGAACGTATCATGGACATTATTTGGTCCAAGAAAGGCTCATGGGTCAGCCAGCGCTCGGAGCCAGAGATCAACTGATCTGCTGAAGAAACACGCGCTAAAGATGCAATGAGTAGGCCGAAGCCCAAGTCTGGCCAGGCCCGGTCTCGTGAGCCTGACTCAGTTTTGGTCAAGGAGAGTCTGATGAGGAAGGGCAGAGATTCAGAGTTTATTATCTTCCTTTCTTTGGAAAATTCTACCCAAAAATGTTTTAAAAACTAGTACGGGGCCAGGGAGATAGCTCAGCAATCTAAGTGCTGGCCTAGCAAACGCAAGGACCCAGGTTCGATCCCAGATACCATGTGACGGCCCCATGTGACGGCCCCAGAACCTCGAGTGCACTGTGCCAGCCACGGAAATCGGGTGTAGTGAAGCACCCCTGTCATCCCAGTACTGGGGAGGCTAAAGCAGGAGGACCACTATGGGTCTGAGCTGCATAGTGAGATCCTGTACCAAACACAACATTGGCGTCATCAACACTTTTCCATGTTAGCTTTAAGTCCCCTTAAGGAAAAGATAATCACAGGCCAAAGCCCTCTGCTTGCCCGCCCCCCAAGACGCTGCCGCACCTCAGCTTGGTGTGTGTGGCCCAGGTCAGAGGAACCCTGCAAACCGCTGGGAATGCCCGCGGGCAGAGGCGTCTCCTTGGCATGTGCCTACTGTGGCTCTTCAGCCGAAGTAATGTTGCAAGGACCTCTGCCGCAGGGACTGCTGCCCGCCGTGCCAGGCTCTAGATATCGCCAGTGTCTTGGTCCAAGTTGACATATGGTTTTTAATTCTAAGATTCCAGAGAGGAAAGTGCATTGTGTAAAGGATGTAATGGGGTGTGTGTGTGTGTGTGTGTGTGCACATGCACATGTGTGTGTAAGATACTTAAAACAAAAAACTGTCCCCATCCCTGTTCTCTGTCTTCTTCCATAGCCACTTATTGAGTTAGAGGCGATTTTCTTGCTTCGCGTTTAGCTGTAGCGTTTTTCTTTCTCTCCACCCCACTGTTTCCTACTCCACTTTCAGCAGCACTAAACCCCAGTTATCCTGGCTTAGACCTAAGACGCACCTCCTCCCTCTCCCGTTCACACGTGTGGAGGTGACTAGACCCTAGGAATGCCGTGGCCCACTGGTTCCCCTGAGGCAGCCTGGCTAGAGGTGGCTCACCGGAGGCGTGCCCTGGGGCTCACTGCCCCTGTCCCTGGGCTCATGCAGGGGCCCTTTTTCCCATCCTGTTTCTGGCTTTGAGCCTTGAACTTAATCCCTAAGCCAGAATAAAGCTCTCTCTATATTGTGAGTGTCGGGATGATGTCTCAAGGCAGGAAAGCAACTCAGACCCTGTTTCAGACCTGCCCCCTCCTGGGCTCCAGTGTACAGTGCTTGGCTCCACAGACTCGGACCACTGCTAGCTGTGGTCCTTCATGCCTAGTTCTTATTTCCCCCACACCCAAAACACCCTAGAGCATTCGCAGCCCTGAAATGCCCGGCTCTCCCAGCTCTCCCGTCTCTCCTCATGGCAAAAGATTTCCAAGCTGTGCTCTGAATGGCAGAGCAATGCAAGGAAAACGAGATTTCAAGCCAGCACTTCAGGTGGAAGCAGAAGAAACCAGCCCTGTCCAGGAGCGAAGACATGTCAGGGGTCTAGGAGAGTATTTACAGACCCAGCTTCCGAGCCCCGTGCATGTCATAATCCCTGTTGCAGTTTTGTGTTTCCAAAGAAGCAAACACTGCCATCTTCTGTGTGGGGCTATGTGGGGATCAGCAGGATGGTGACGTCCCCCTCACCGGGAATACATGTCAGACAAATACCAAATGGGGCCTCTTGCCTCCTGACTTGAGCAATGAGTGTGCATGTTGACCCTGGAGCAAAGCCCCAGGCTACCCCGAGCTGCTGATGTTAGCTTTGCCCAACCTGGAGGTGATGCATCACGTTCACCCTTCTGTCTGTGCTCACTGTAGGAAGGAGGCGTTCACTGAAGCCCGGGGTGCCCGGAGGGGAGTCAAAAAGGTCATGGTCATTGTGACTGATGGAGAGTCGCACGACAACCATCAACTGAAGAAGATCATCCAGGAGTGTGAAGACGAAAACATTCAGCGATTTTCCATAGCTGTAAGTACACTGTCAGGGGTGATTTTCAAGCTCTTGTGTGAAAATAAGGGCTGGGCATATCACAGGAATTTCCAGGAAGGTCCCCGTTTGGAAGTGACCTAGGTAGGGTGGACTGGGCTTCCCTCCCTCCCTTCTGTGTCTTCAGCAGCCAGCACAGTGCCAGCCCTGACATAATCATGAAAGAAAGGAAGGAAATAAGTTTTAAAAGGAGGAGCAAAAGAGATAGGAAAAGGGAAGAAAGAAAAGGGAAGAGGATAGAAAGGGAACCAGATGTAGGAAAGGGAAGAGGCAAGATGAAACAGCTCTGGCAGGAAGGAGTGAGGGATAAAGGAAGAGAAAGAAAGAAAGATGAAGAAAGAGGAGAGAAGGAGGGAAGGAAGAAAGGACAGATAGAAAGCGAGCCACTGAAGGTCTACTAGGTAATAACCCATTGCCTGCAATTAATAGTTTTTTCCTGAAATTTGAGAGGCTGGAATCAAAATCCAGCTCCTCTAACAGTCTGTGAACAGTCAGCAGTGCTACATGCATGCTGCTTGGAATCAGTTATCAAGAAGGACTGTTGATAACCTAAGTCCCCCAACCTAAGATCGTAGGCAGTGTTGGTTAATTTTGTGTCCCATGGTGTCTCAGTTGCTCTTCTCTCCTTGCTGGGACAGACACCCAACACCCCAAATGAAGGCAGGAAAGGTTTCTTTAGCGCACAGTCAGGGAGGTTTCAGAGCACACTCAGCTGGCTCCAAGCCAGACTGGCACATGGCAGAGGGCAAGCCGTTGATGGCGGTGGCAAAGAGCAGAAGGGCAAAGTGGGGAGCAGCTGCAGCTCAGGCAGCAGCTGGCCTCCCTCCCCTCCTCACGTTGCAATGTGCAGCATCTTCCCCAGGGCGCTCACACCCATAATCCCAGCCTTGTATGAAGAATCAATCATACTCTAGAAGCCGCCCCATGGCTGCATGAGGCTTTGGGGGACACCTCGCCACAAACCACAACACATGACTGTGGCGTTTTCTCTGGCATGGCAGGCCCTGTCTCTCTCTCCCTTGCCTTTTCGTGCTTACACAGTCAAGTACCTCCTGGAAGCGGTGAGATGGCCAACTCTAGGAAGGAAGTCTTGGTTATTGCTCTTGAAAGGCGACAGAGGTTTTGTTCAGTGTATTATGAACAGTGACTGTCAAGTTTCCCTTCCCTACATCTACTAAATCCTCACATTAATCTTCTCCCTCTGTGCCAGCCAAATAGCTCAGTGGATTAAAGCACCTTCAAGCAGGTGCAGGGGCCAGGGGTTCGATCCCTGGACCTGCCTTGCCAGCCCTGCCCCCAGGGCATGCTGAGATGGCATTCTATCGAGTAGTGAGACCCTGGACTCCTGTAGACCCTCCCTTAAAAAAAAAAAAGTCTTACTCCGTTGCATGCTAACCTGGGAGGAAGTGCCTGCAGTTCCTGTCCAAATATTGGCAGGCTGTGATGCTCAGCACAGCTCTCAGCACCTAAGAGGAGCTAAAGCATCCCTCCAGGGTGTCATTTCTGCACTCCTGCTGTAGGCCTTCCTACCTGGAGTCTGGACACCCGAGCAGAGAGTAAGGTCAAAACCCTAGCAAGAGCTGCCCCAGTGCTGCGCCTGTGACTCCAGAGCCGGCTCCAGCTCTCCCTATCCAGTGCTGCCGCACCCCAGAGCTCTGCATAGAGGTTACCCACTGCTCCCTTTGACCACGCCAAGCTGGTGAGAGAGTTAAGAAGAACAGCTCGCTGGGGCTGGCAGAACAGGCGGCGCCCTGAACACACACACACACACACACACACACACACACACACACACGGCAGTGGAACCTCACGGCTACGCCTAAACCCCTAAAGATTATACATTCAACTGTATAAATGATATTTCAATGAACTTTACTTAAAAAATATACTAAGTGTTCAGCCTGCTTTGACATCTAAATTCTTGTTAACTATACCAGGTAATTTCTGCCTCCCTGTCTTTACAGCAAGAAAGAATGCTCCCGTGCTCACCATTTGATTTCAAAAAGGAATCTCTCATTTTCTACAACCACTTTAGCTTATGGCTTAGCCCAGTACATGTCTGAACGGGTAGTCACGTATCTGCAGTACATGCATCGGGTGTGTGCTAGACGGGGCTGTGGTGAGGTGCTCAGGACGCGCCGCGCACTTGTGATCAAGCCCCGTGCTGCTGGCAAGTGGAAGGTGATGTCACGGGCTGGGATAATTTCAAAGACACTGAGAAACGGCGACATTGCTTTTGAACCGTCCAATTTCAAAGATCCAGCTGTCAGTAGGCGGGGACACAGCCGCAGCAGAAAGGAAAGACAGAATTTGCCTTTACAGCGTCCTATACCAAATGGCTGTGTTTATTTAATAGCTACAGTTCTGAAATTCACTGTTGCCTGAATACAGCCGTTCATAAAAAGTGCGTTACGCTGAGGTTGTCTCGCACTCCAGTTGACTGCCAGTACACTTGAGATCCTTATTTAACACACAGAAGTTAAACTGTGTTCTTGCTGTTTTTGTTATGTCTTAGATTCTTGGCAGCTATAACCGGGGAAATTTAAGCACAGAAAAATTTGTAGCTGAAATAAAATCGATCGCCAGTAAACCCACTGAAAACCATTTCTTCAACGTCTCGGACGAGTTGGCCCTGGTCACTATTGTGAAAGCTCTGGGAGAGCGAATATTTGCCCTGGAAGGTACGGACTGCTTCTTCTGACCCCGGGTGTCCCCCGTGACGCAGAGTCGGTGCACTGTGTCCCCTACGTGTGTTCCTTGCACATGTCCCCTACACTGGCACTGTGTATGTCAATCAGCATAGCACGGCCCCCTTGCGTTGATATCAGCCCCTGCCTGAGCTCAGCATTCCACGTAGGGTGGTCTCCTGGGGGGGCACGGCCGTGCTGACGGCAGCCCGGAGCACAGGGTGAGTGGCAGAGCCAGAGGGTCTTCTCTTCCGTGCCTCCGTTTTCTCCGCGCTTCCCCCTTTTGCATGATGTAAAGGTCATCCCGGAGCTCTGCCCAAGTCCCATGGCGTTGAGCGCTTCCTTCGACCTAGCTAAATCAGGCTGCTCTGTAGAGCTCTCCCCATGGGTCACCAGTCACCAGGTCACCAGTCACCCGGTCACCGACTGATGAAGATCTCGGAGTCAGGCTGCTCCCGCCTCTTCCTTTAGGGATTTCCAGTTAGCAAATTCCTCTGCACTAGATAGTTTCGGACAGAGAGTCCTCAGGACTGTCGTGCCAGGCAGCCTGGCCTTTTCTCTGCAGCCTCTTCCTTCGTGTTCTCTGAAGACCTGGAGGCTCCGGGAATGAGCCCCGGTCTCCACCAGGAGGAGAAGCCACAGAGAGGGCGCCACCTGCCAGCTGCGTCCGCATCTGGTGACTTCCTGTGCAGAGGAGCTGTGCCAGGCGGGCAGCCCAGCTGGCCCGGAGCTCGCCGGCTCCCCTTGGCCCTGGGTGGTTTGCCTCTGCGCCTCCAGAACAGAAAAGTAGAATTCAGGGTCAGACTGAAGTTGCTGCTGCTTATGAAGAAGAACTCCGTTGTCCCAGGTTCTGTGTTCAAGTCAGCAGCACCGTTTTGGTCTGAAAGCAGTCGTCGTGCGTGCGTAACTTGCCAATAAGTAGCTAGAAGCCAGGCCTGGGAGAGGTGAGCACACAGCAGCCGAGGGCCGGGCTGAGATAAGATTTTCCGGTTCTTTCTAACCTAACCGCACCAGAGCTCGGAAGTACCACCCTGGAGTGCTGGTGCTCTTCAGAAAGTCTCCATGCTTACACACAAAATTACTTTTTGAGGCATTCTGCCTTTTGCCACACCATCAAAGCTGGCCTAGAGCTAGGACGACCGCATGATTCTTTTCTTTTCCTAATGAGATTTTTAAACGGCTCTTTTCTTTGTCACTTGGGAAGCCTGCATTTCCTGTCAACATTAATCTTTAGATGGTCAGTGGCCGCAGTTGCGAAAGTCCACTTGGCCAGGACAGTGCCACCTAGTGAAGCCAGCCCCTCAAGGCCTGGCACAGAGGACCCGGAGACCATCCAGGGTCTCCCTTTCTTGCTGAAGGGCTGAGGAGACCCCGAAGCTCCAATCCGAGGCCGTCCAGGGGTGATGGGGTTGGCTCACCCCGGAACAGTCGAGGGCAGGGCTGAAAGTCGGAGACTCGGATGGGCAGCAGGCGCTTCCCGCGGTGCCCGTGGAAGGAGCGCAGCTCACAGAGCTGCCTTCCTACTGCTCCTGCGTCCCGGCCTGTTGGTCACCCTGAGACTGGGGTACCTAAAGCAATGTGTGTCCCTTGGAGCACAGGACACCCGAGACGGTGAAGTGATCTGTGCATTCTTGACGGATTGCTCCACTTAATCTAGTCCTATAAAAAGGCAATCATGGCTCTATTTATTTTTTTATGCAAGCAAATAAACAGTAAAATAGGTTTAATTCCACAAATGTGATTGTTTTTCTGTTTCCCTTGGAAGGGAGGCTGACTTTTTAAAAAATTATGTGTTATTTTTAACTTATCTTCAAGGCCCAATAAATCAGAAACTCCCTCCTGGAAGTAAGTAACTGGACATTCCCTCAGTTCCCTCAGGAAGCTGTGGCTTTGAGCTCATGAACACTTAGAGAAGACTCTGGGGGCCGCGTGCTTCCAGAGGGGGCTCTGGGCCACCCCTCATTTCAGCAAAGAATTTCAGATGGCACAAAACAGCTGAAAAACGTCTGTTCAGATGGCATGCGGCCCGGAACCCTGTCAGAAAGCACGCCCCCTCCCCACCCGAAAGAGAATGCAAGCAGGATTCCTTCACCCCTTTATCAGCTGATGGAATTCTCAGAGGATTTGTGGCCTGAAATAGGGATAGGACTGATGGAGCTGGGAAATTTACTTAAATACGTAAATGAAATTTTTTTAGGCCTATAAGACATCACCCAAGTTTAGCCTCGGCGGGGTTCTCACATCCTAAGATGAAGCAGAGATTTCCTACCCCAGCAGCTCAGCTTTAAGCACATGGACCCAGAGTACCCCAGGAGCCCTAGCCCCAGCAGTGTGGAAATGGAGATCCCCCCTCTCCCAGCAGGGAGGGGAGCGAACGAGAAGATGCCGAGACAGAGACGTTTTGCTCACCTCCTCTGCCTTCTGCTCCACCCTACCTGGGAATTTTGAGTTGAGAATGATGACCGGGCCTCTCCAGGCTCAGCCCGGAGCCCGGGCTGGCGAGGCAGCCATGCACTGAGAGCCCTCGTGAGTGACTTGTGACGCTTTCCTGTTCCAGCTACAGCTGACCAGTCGGCGGCTTCGTTTGAAATGGAAATGTCTCAGACTGGATTCAGTGCCCACTACTCCCAGGTACGCTGGTCACCTGGCAGGACATGCAGCACGTCTGGGGAGGGTCTCCTGCTTGCAGGGTAACGCGAGATATCCATGTTACGGCATGTAGTAGTTCACGGCATGAGCAGTGGTAGGGTCATTGCGATGGTTTCTAACTTCATAAAGAAAAAAGCACTTGACAAGCTCTTTACTATATCTCATACAGCTCATTGTATGGTATCAGGACCTGTGACTCCGACATCTCGAGTGCTGCCTTAGAAGATACTT
>PVKN010039446.1:0-10882 GCA_004027915.1 Capromys pilorides | reverse complement strand
CTATGAAGACAACAACATGCATATTAATTATTGTAACCATCCTACTAACTTGTTTTGAAACTGCTTCATTGCTATTTTATCCTTTTTTCTCATTAAAATGAATAAAAGAAATAAAAAACAATCCCATATCATAGCATCACATAAAATAAAATGCCTAAGAATGAATCTAAGAAATCAGCTTGCTGCTATTTTTCCAGTTTTTGAGTTTCTAAATAGAATAAATATAGCAAACTTTGGATTTCTAAGCAGTACTTGTGTTTTAGAAGTTAATATTTGGAAACACACAGTGTTCTTTTTACAAGACAGAAAAGCACAGTCTTGAGAATCACATATGCTATTGGTATTTTGATCAGTATTGCATTAAATCTGTATAACAGTTATTTGGTAAATAGCTTCACTACTTGGGCCATTGCAAAAGTCCTAGGCTTGAAAAATGATAGCAGGTTTTCATGACCTTAATTACTCTGACTGCAGTTGCCATTGGAGTGGGTATCCTCACTGAGTCCAACAAGGCCTTCGGTATTCAGTATTGACAAGTGCCTTTTCTTTTGTAACAATCCAGATGAGGAAAAGTTGGCAGGTTTTTTGCACTCAGCAAGGCCAGCTATACTTCTACTGTCCTCCAGTGAAACAAAGTCCTCAGCCACAACATGCTCTGCAGAGGTGCTGGCTGCCTCAGCATTACATCCTCCATCCCTTAGAGCAGAGCAAGAGAGGACCAAGAGAGCAGAGAGCTGAGACATGAGGGATAAGAGGCCTTAGCAAGACACACCTGATGAGAATGCTTGAGGATGAATTTTGACCTGAATCCTCCTCGGGAAAGTTCCTGAGCACCCAAGCAATTGATAAAATATTCCTACCAAAGTCAAAGAGGATTTACTATTCCTTGTGTGTCTCCCACAAAGAAAGAGACAAAAGGCAGAGTTGGCCTCTTTATACTTGGAAACAGCACACTATATATTTGAACATAAATCTGTGACTAATTGATTGATTGATTGATTCTTCTGTATTTAGGACAGGGTCTGTAGGGTCTATAGGGTCTCACTACACAGATCAGACTCATAGTGATTATCCCATGTTCAGCCTCTCCTATGTGCTGCGATTGTAGGTGCGAGCCCCCATGCCCAGTCTCAATCGCTATCTCAGTGTGCCCCATGGGTGGGGATGGCACAGCATGCCGGGACTGAACCCCAGCCACTGTGCTCCATTTATAAGGTAAGCTAAAAAGCCATTAGTTTTCAAGAGTGCCCAGAGAAAGACAAGTTTCTCCAAATGATGTAGGTCTATGTTTGACTGCTGAAACTTGGCAAACCAAATTGTATTCAGTTGTTTCTAGGAAGTCATATGCTAAAGATATCACTGGGAAATTCTGATGGTAGAATTGCATGGAGGTTCCTAGATTTTAAATTTTTTTTTCAGTACCAGGATCAAATTTGGGACCTTGAACTTGCCAGGCAGGCACATATGCCACTGAGCTATCTCCTTCACCCTACAACTTTTTTTATTTAAATAAAATGTAAAAACACATTTTATTAGAAACTGGAGTACATGTTATTCTTGTCCCATGCCTTGAGACCATCATTACTACTTATTGTATTTTCTGAAGGTATGAAATAATCCTTGACTCAAACCACATTCCTCACACAGGCAACAACTTCCTTCCAGTACAATCTTTTTCAGTAATCTACTTTTTGAGTGAAAAATTAATCCATTGCCACTCAATCCTTGGCACTTGGAGCTTCAAAATGAGACCACGTCCACTTCAGTAAGTGAGGAGTATTTCTTTCCAAGTAGTGCCAGGCCTGCTAGGTGTATTAGAGAAGAACTGGAAGATGAAGGAGAACCAGGCTGCAGTGACCAACTGGTCCAGTGTAAAGCAAAAGAGCAAAGGTGGGGTGTTGAGCTGCACCCCACCACCAAGGGAAAGCCTCAGGCAAGCGCTGCAGCTATGCTGTTCTCTCCTGCCTAACTTGTACCCCAGGTCTCAGGAGCAGCTACCAAGGAGGGCACTCAAACCTAGTGATATATCGATACCCACAGAAGCAGACATTCTGGTGTTAACAGTTCCTGTCAGAAGTGGCCTATGATAGCAGAGAAGGGAGATATCAGTGACAGAGTCCCTCATGGTCCATTTGGTCTTCAGCTCTGCCTAGGCAGTTGGTCACATTTGCTTGCTGGCTGCCAGTGGTCTGCTAGACGTAAGGACACTGGAGGACTATGTCACACAGAATGGCTCTAGAGGTTGAAAACACTCTTATTTATAGCTCCAACAACTGAAAACTTAAGTGTGCACCAAATATGGTGACTTTTAAGACTTAATCCCATGTGCTTTGGTTGAATTCATTCTCATATTGAAAATCTTTTTGACTGTTGTAACTACATTAACTACAACTTGTTTTACTTATTATTGAATTTCTGTTGTTGTCAAATAGCAACTGAAAAATTTTAACATTTATCATTAGCTTCTTTATTCCATGAATTGCATCTAAGAATTTCCACAATTGAGCTCAGCATGACTCTTTTCCAATGAATCTTTCGTTCCTATCCTTAATCATATTACTCTTCAATCAAGAGTTCCCAGATGTTTTACTAACATATACTTATCAGGCTCTAATTCAAATCCTCTACAAGTGATGTAGCAGTACTGCAATTATAGCATCATTATTGTGTTTTGTGAAAGTGTTGTAAAACTAAGTGTTTTGTAATTTAAGTGCAGGTGAATACAGTAAACTAGCTCAGGATGCTTATGTTCATTTCTCTAGTTGTGTTCTATACCAGCTATGTGCAACCTGTAGCCTCCAGGATACACGTGGTCCTGGATAGCCAGGAATGTGAGCTCATGACCTCTGAATGCTACTACGGCATGCGCAGGTGGTGCTGGTGAATGATCTGCGTGGGTGACAAAAACAGCTGTGTGGGGAGGACATGGCACTGTGTAGGCTTTCTCCTGTGCTTCTACGTGGTTGGTCAGCTGAAAGGAAATTTGCATGCATCAGACCCCATGTGTGTTTGCAAGTTGGTGAGGAAAAACACAATGATTACTGATAATCATGCTTTAACCTGCTCGTATGTGCATGAAGACAGGCATTTATTCTTAAGCAGAAGTGAAAGTTTCTTATGTAATTATCAAACATGACAAGATGTGTTGCTTTATAAATGAGTTGAAATAGGTTTTCTTTCACAATTGTGCTACTGGAAATATAAAAAAATGTTTCCAAAAGAACTCATGATATTCTTACAATTATGACACTACAAATACTAGAAGTGGTAGAATAAGGAAAGGAGATCTTGCTGCTTACATGCATTAACTATATCACATACATGTGGCCCATGACAACGCTTCACTCAGTGCAACTCAGGTAAGTCCAAGGTTGGACACCTGTGTTCTGTACCACATTAAAAACTATATCCTTGATTTTACCTAGAGAGATACAGCCTTGCCAGGTACCGGGGGCAAAATATTTTGTCGTTATTATCTAATATTATAGTTTTATGGGAACACCTTATCGTGCTTTCCAAAGAAAACCCCAGAAATCAAGCCTCTGTTGGCTCCCCCTTTCTGATGACTCTTGAACTTCTCAGCCCAGTCATACCATGGCCTGGCCACTTCCTGCACTTGTCAGGCTTCTGGATGCGGCCTGTCATACAGACTCCTCCTCCCCCTTTCAATTAGGTAATTTCATCTGCTGTCCTTAGGGACCAGTTCTGATAACTGCTACCTTTCTGCAAAGTGTCAAAGATTCATTCCCTTTACCCTTCCCACTTGATTACACATCTCAAACATGCCCCATGTGTGTGCTGGGCTAAATGCTCACACATATTTCTGCAGCACGCATTGCTTTGATAATTTACAAAGTATTTTGATTATGTGTTCAGATGTTATAATTGAGCTTCCCAAGAGTGGGCATGTCTCTTTTATCTTTGTATGTACAGTGCCTACGAACACAGTTTACAAAACATGATCACTAAAACACTTTAATCAAGTGTAAACTCACATAGGTTTTGGGTAGTTTTATTTCACCCTTAAGGAATAGAACAGATGATACTGAGAGATTGCTAACTGCTCAAAGTTTAGAACTCTTAATTAAAATGTTACAGAAATATTATAATATAAGAAAAAGACTAAGAAGATCTTCCCCTTCCAAGCTGGACACAGTGGCACATGCTTGTGGGCCTAGTGTGGGGAGGCTGAGGCAGCAGAATTACAAGTCTGGGCAAACAGTGCCATAGTGAGGCCCTATCTCAAAATTAAGAAGGCCTGACCCTGATGTTGCAGCTCAGTGTGAAGGGTATGGGTTACATCCCCAGGATCACCATACCCCACAAAAAATACCCTTCCAAAAATAAAATTGCAAAAAACAAAAACAAGTATAAAACAAGTCTAAAAAGAAGTTAAAGTAGGGGTTGAGGTTGGAGCAAAGAATCTTTTGGATATTATAGACCTGGAAATGATAGGATTTCTTTCAGGGACACTGCAGAGTGTTTTGTTCACAAAATGCCTAATTCATTGAACAAGATGCTAAATAGAGAATTTCCACTAGTGTTTCTATTATAAGGCTGATTTTATTTACTTGTTTATTCATTCATTCAAGCAGTGCTAGGGATGAAACCCAAGGTCTTGTGTGTATTAAGTAAGTGTTACTGGTAAGTTACATGCACAATTGCCTGATTTAACTTAAAAAATGTAAAAGGATCTAGGGATGGAGGAAGACACAAGAGGCAGTGGGGGAGATAGGTAGGGAGTAAAAAGGATCGAGATTGGATACGTATATGTACCGACTCCCCACCACGAATATAATTGTGTATTATAAATATATACTAATGAAAAAAGGGAAAAATATAGAGTATATATTTCAAGACCATTGCTATAAATTCACTGGAAAACCAGAGTAACAAAAACAAACTGGAAAAATCGAGGGCTAAATTTAAGGATATATATTTTATCATCTTTAAAATAATATGATATCAGCTATGGTGGCTCACACCTGTAATTCCAGCACTTGAGAGACTAAGATAGGAAGATGGCTACAAGTTTAGGCCAGCCTAGGTTGAAAAGTGAGTTCAAGGACAGTTTAAACTGCACAGCAAGATCCTGTCTCAGAAAGCCAAAAGTATATAAATAAAATAAGATAAAATAAATTAAAAACTATTGATAGGGGCCAGAGAGATAGCTCCGTGGCACAAGTGCCTGCCTGGCAAGTGCAAGGTTGTGAGTTCCAACCCCAGTCCCACAAAAACAAACAAACAAACAAACAAAAAAAAAAAACTAGCGATAGTGTTAAGTAGAGTTTCTTCTCTTTTAGTTAACTGTGAAAGTACAAGACTACTATGACTTTTTAGCCTCTTGGCCAAGATCAAGAACAGTATTAGACAACTGACAAATTAAATTCCTCACTAAGTTTTGAAAGGAAAGTTGTCTGAAATCACAATGTATATTTAAATCAATTTACCATTTTAACAGTTATGTCACTGTATCAGTTCATAATTTTAGCTCCATGCTTATTACTTCTCAAGATTACCCTTCAGAAGATGTAATAAATGGTTAAAAACAGTATCAAAGAATGACTGTTTGCCCAACAGGAAGTAACCGGTCCTGGGCTGACTCCTGGGCTGTAAGTAACCATACAATGGAGCAAATTGTGTAGAACACTGTTCTCGGGCACAAAACATGCAGTAGAGTGGGGGCAGCAGAGTGCCTGCCAGCTGCACAGAACTGGACCTGGGCATGGTGACAGGCTGGTAGACACAGCAGCAGGACACTATGAGAGGGGTGAGAGAAGCTTGTTGGAGTTGTGGGGAGCCCAGACCATGGCCAGGCTTGTGCCCTGTGCAGAGTGGGCAGCAACAGCAGCCATGGTGCCAGGCGAACAGCACGGAGGCACCATTGCTGGGTGGGTACTCAGAGTTCCTTCTGTGGTCAGTCCTTAGAACATGAGATGACAGAGTCCTCTACCCTTAATGTATCCTTGAGGCATACCTGACTGAAAGTAAATTACATCCTTGTCAATGGGGTTGACAAATGCAGTTTGATAGTCCCCACCACAATGAAGGCTGGAATATTGCCTTGCTCCCAAATTTCCCTCATGTCCCTTTCTCTCCTCCAATTCCAGTCCCAGACCAGGAGCTGATTGGCCTCTTCTTATTACGCCTTTGCTACAATTTTGTATAAATGGAATCATTCAGTACCGTTGGCATCAGAGATCTTTCCCTTTGCCTGAATACTGCAATTCAACTATGTTGCTGCATCTATTTGGAATTTGTACTTTTTATTGTTAAGTAGTATTTCACTGTATAGATTATCACAATTGATCTATTCAAACTGCTTTTCCAGTGCCTATATCATTGTGTATTCTGAGGTGCTGCCTAAATGTTAGGTTTTAGTTCTTCCACTAGCAATGTCTCCTAGGGGTTCTGGCATGCAAGTCCATGAATGAGTAATGACTTGAGCATCTTTTCACATACTTATTGGCCACTCATGAGTTTTCTCTTGTGAAACATCTATCCAAATCTTGTACATTTTAAAAGTAAGTTGCTTGCTTCTTCCTCCTGACTAGTAAACATTCTTTATGCAAACAGAATACAGGTCTTTCACAAAACATGGTTTTTAATTTTCTAACAGTCAGTGGCTTGCCTTTTCACATCCTTTGAAGAACAAGTTTTCCAATGTTGTCATCAAATTTTATGATTTATACTTTTGATATCAGGTTTACAAAATCCTTTCAAAAATATATTTATGTATTTAATTGGTATAGGGTCTGCCTGTGCAGCTCAGACGCATAGTGATCCTTTGTTTCAGCCTCCCTAGCATTGAGATTATAGGCATGAGCCATCACTCCTGGTTTCAGTGGCCCATACAACATGCCCTGGGTTCCAGGCCAGCATAGCATGTGGCACTGAAGATCAACCCTGGGTCCTTCCGCTTGCCAGGCAGGTGCTTAGACTGCTGAGCTATCTCCCCAGCCCCATGGCTTACAAAATCTTTGACTGAATCAAAAATCAAAGTTGTTTTCACCTAGTAACCCATTAAGTTTTGGCCTTCCACCTATTGGCATGAATTCACTGGAATTTTTATGCAGAGCTTAAGATACTATTTTCCATATGGATAACCAGTTGTATCATCATTTACAAAAAGATGTGTTTTCCTCACTGAGTTATCTGGGCACTCATAAGAAAGCTGGAGGAAGACTGCACAGCGGTGGTATTCTCTTGGTCTAACCAAGTCTGAAGACATAAATCCACAAACACAGCACTGTACAGTGCAGCTCCATTGCCCTAAGCATGCTCTGACAATTCATTGCCCACTCATTCCTCTATCAAGCCTGTCAACAAATGATCACTTTACTACCTCTGGGTTTGCTTTTACAAAGTGCACAGTAGGAATTATGGAAAATGTAGTCTTTTCAGATAGGCTTCTTTCACTTGGTGATACACCACTCTAGCTTCCACGTATAGTTTTTCTATTCATTCATCACTAAAGAACATCTTGGCTGCTTCCAAGTTCTGACAATAGAGCTGCTCCACACATCGCTGTGTATGTTTTTGTTTGGACCTAAGTTTTCAACCTCTCTGTACTGATAGATGTGCCACTGCCGAAGCATACGGAAGTGCACACTTTGTTCTGTGAAAAACAGCCTTCCACTGTGGCTGTAACAATATGAATTTACATTAGCAATAACTAAGCAGTTTCTGTTCCTCCACACACTTCTTAGCATTTAGCACCACAGTGTTGTGGATTCTGACCATTTGAAAAGGTATGCAGTGTTCTACATGCTTTTCATTTCAATACACATTCTAACTTGTCAAACTCTACAAAGAAAGGGAGAGAAGAAAGGAGGAAGACAGAGAGACAGGTAAGTACACAGACAGATCAACCTCATAGGATTTTAAACTGAGTTCATTTTATAATCTCTGTCAATTTAGGGAGAATATACATCTTAATATGTTGAACCACCTAATCAATAAATATGATATATAACTACATTTTAGTTTTCTTCAAATTCTCCCAACAATGTCTCATAGCTTTTATTGCAAAAGCTTTGCTCATTATTAGCACTATTTCTAAGGAATTTAGTTGATGCTGCTGCTGCTGTAAATAATGCAACTTTTATTTTATTTTATTTTGAAGAGCAAAAACAAATAGTAGAAACAAATACAGAAACAGGGTAACATACAATAGATATGGTACAGATTTAATAATGCAACATTTATTTATTTATTTGTTTGTTTGTTTATTTACTTATTTGGTACAGGGTCTCGCTATGCAGCTCAGATGCAAAGTGATCCTCCTGTTTTCAGCCTTCCCAGTGCTGGCATTAGAGGCATGCACCACCACACCCCGTCTTGGTAGTTGGCTCAGTGCACCAGGGATAGGACTTGACGCACATGTAGTGCTGGGGAATAAAGCAGTTTTTAAAACTGTATTTTACCATTGTTTTGGTAGTATACAGAAATGTGTTTGTTGGTGTATTTGACCTAGTAGTATAAACTGAAAATCCAAGCTCTGAAACTTTCTGAGTGCTGACATAATGTTATCTCATGGACACACTGCAGTAAAAATCCAGAGTGTTTTTTGTTTTTTAACAGTGCCATCTGCTCACTGCGCCACCTCCACTTCTCTCGCTGCTGTGGCCACCTGAGTCACTCCCTGCACCTCTCAGCCTCCTGACTCCCTGTAGGAGCCACAGGTATTTGGAGTACTTACATACAACATGGCAGACACCGACAACAAAGAATAACCTGAACTTGACCAAGATTTGGATAGTGTTAAAGAAGCTGAAGAAACTGATGAAGAAACAAAAATCAAAGTGCGTCAGTTGATTGTTCAGATGATGCAAAATCCTCAGATTCTTGCAGCCCTTCAAGAGAGACTTGATGGTCTGGTAGACACACCAACAGGATACATTGAGAGCTTGCCTAGGGTAGTTACAAGAAGAGTGAATGCTCTCAGAAACCTTCAAGTTAAATGTGCACAGACAGAAGCTAAATTCTATGAGGAAGTTCATGATCTTGAAAGGAAGTATGCTATCTCTATCAACCTTTATTTGATAAGTGATTTGAGATCATTAGTGCGATTTATGAACCTAGGGAGAAGAATGAGAACGGAAACCAGATGAGGAAGATGAAATTTCAGAGGAGCTGAAAGAAAACGACAAAACTGAAGATGATAAAAAGGATGAAGAAAAAGAAGATCCTAAAGGAATTCCTGAATTTTGGTTGGTTGTTTTTAAGAATGTTGACTTGCTCAGTGACTTGGTTCAGGAACATGATGAGCCTATTCTGAAGCATTTGGAGAACATTAAAGTGAAATTCTCAGATGCTGGCCAGCCTAAGAGTTTTATCTTAGAATTTCACTTTGAGCCCGATGATATTTCACAAATGAAGTGTTGATAAAGACACCTGAACCAGATGATTCTGATCCCTTTTCACATGATGGACCAGAAACTATGGGCTGTACAGGGTGCCAAATAGATTGGAAAAAAGGACAAAATGTCATTTTAAAAACCATTACAAAGAAGCAGAAGCATAAGAGATGTGGGACAGTTCGTTCTGTGACTAAAACAGTTTCCAATGATTCTTTAATTTTTTTTGCTCTTCCTGCAGCTCCTCAGAGTGGAGACCTGTATGATGCTGCTGAAGCTATCCTTGTTGCAGACTTTGAAATTGGCCACTTCCTGCGGGAGCGTATAATCCTGAGGTCATTGCTGTACTTCACCACAGAAGCCATTGAGCATGATGAGGACGATTATGATGAAGAAGGTGAAGAAGTAGATGAGGAAGGGGAAGAAGAAGGAGATGAGGAAATCCAGATTATGATCCAAAGAGGACCAAAAGCCAGCAGAACGCAAGCAGCAGTGAAGCAGGATGTTTGTGGCCCTGAGGATAACTTGCACTGTAATAGCCTAAACACAGCAACTATTTACTTACAGCCTTATGCTTATGATTCTTGGTAGAATCAGTAAGTTTTTTTTTAAAGGAATTGGTATTTTATAGACCAATTTGTTCTAACTGGCATTCTATCTACAGTTTTACTGTCACATACGCAGGATGAACAGATTCTCTGAAGCATGTTTGTTCATTGCTGCAGTTTGGTTCTTTGCATCATATAATTTTTGGACTATAACTGTGAAAATTAACTTGTTCCTGCTTCGTTTGTGAAAAATAAATAGTTTTCCTGCTAGTAGTAGGATGGGTTTAAGTCACTTGCATAGTCATGCTTTTCATTTTTGTTACAGAAATGCAGTGACTTATACTGACAATTTATTACTTAAAGGAACAAGAAAATAAACTTGTGGCTAAGAGTTTCCAGTAAGACCAAATCTATTTGCTAGCTTATTGACAAAGTTTTACATTTTAGGTGACAGTTAACTATAAGAAAGCCTGTCTTAGATGGTTATGGTTACCATAGGGAGGTAAATAAAACTATAGAATTTTCAGAACTTAACTGATAATATTTTAGTGTATTTCTAAGTTTCACATCCATTAACTAAACATCTTTTCTTTGCGGTAGGCTGAATCTTCTATTTTCCTGGAAAGCATGACTTTACACCATTTGATGATTTCACTTTTTTGTTTTTGCAGTCTAAAATAAAAATGTTAAATACAAAACAAACAAACAAACAAACAAACAAACAAACAAACAAACCCAGGAGTGCCTGTATTCTAAAACAGGAGTGCCTCATAGTCTAAGTTTAATGTAGATTTCCTAGACATTCCTACATAATCATGCCATTTACAAGTAAGTAGGGTTTGGCTACTTCCTTTCCAGTGCCTCTGAATATTATTTTCTTGCCTTATTACACTAGCTAAACTTGATTAAAACAATAAGTAGATGGAACAATGGTGAACAGTGTAAACTCTGTTACTTAAGTCTTCATATTTTACT
>PVKN010039445.1:0-10901 GCA_004027915.1 Capromys pilorides | reverse complement strand
TTTTTTTTAAACATGACACGTATTAATGAATCTAAGTATTACACTTTTTCTTATGTATTTGGTACAGGTTTTCAGTATGCAGCTTGGACTTATGATGATCCTCCTGTTTTCAGCCTCCCAAGTGCTGGGATTACAGGCATGCATCACCATACCCTGACTTGGTGGCCAGCTCAGCATGTGTTGGGGAGAGGCTGATGCAGCATGTGGTGCTGGAAATTGAAACCCAGTATTTGTACTTGCCTAAGCGGGTACTTAGATCTGCTGAGCTATCTCGCTGGTACAAGTATTAAATTATTAAGAAGCTGTTGAGACCTTTTTACAAAGTCTACCCTACATAATTTCAGATGTAAGACAGTATCTTAACAAGTATACAGAGCCCAATGTTAACTAGTATTTGTGTGTGTGTGTGTGTGTGTGTGTATGTGTGTGTGTGTTTTTGAGACAGGGTCTTGCTATGCAGTTCAGGCTGGCCTTGAGCCCACTTCTGTAGCCCAAGCTGATCTTGAACTCACACTGATCCTTCTGCTTCAGCCTCCCAAGTGCTGGGATTACAGGCATGCACCACCATGCCCAGCTCTTTAGCTAGTAATTTTAATATAGGATTATGGGTACCTTTGTAAGACTGAATTTTTGTGTGTGTGTGTGATTTTTTTTCTTAACCATTCAAGAAATGATTGCATTGTTTTATAAATTAGAAAATGAAGACAAACATGATAAAAGATTTTTAAAAATGTACCTAAGCTACAGCCTAGATGTGCATTTGCCTATTGGGGATTTGAAATGTAGCCACTCCAGACTAAGATCTGCTATATATATTTTATATAAATATACATGCGTAGTGGCTTTTGCTTAGTCTGAAAAAAAAATAAAATATGTCAGCATTTTAAACTGTAGGTTAAGGACCAGCCAAATAGCTCAGCTGATTAAAACGCCAGCAAGCAGGTGCAGGGGCCAGGGCTTCGATCCCTGGGGATATCTGGGCCTGCTGTGTAAGCTCCACTCCTGGGGCACTGGGATGGCAATTGAGACTGGGCGTGGTGGTGTACGCCTATAATCCCAGCTCTTGGGAGGCTATTAATGGGCAGATCACTATGAGTCTGATATAGCAGTACAACCCTAAATACCCTGTAGACCCTTCCCTAAAATACAAAAAAATAAAAATATAGGTTAATGTCAGAATGGTAATTTTTTTAGTAATTTTCCATTAAATAAGACGCTACATCTAGGCATGGTAGTGCTTGTCTGCAAACCCAACTACTTGGGGGCTTGAGTCAGAAAGATGGTAAATACGAAGACAGCCTGGACAAGTGAACAAGATCCTTTTTTTAATAATTAGTATAGGGCCTACAGGATCTCTTTACACAGATTGGACTCCTAGTGATCCTCTTGTTTTCAGCCTCCCAAGTGCTGGGATTACAGGCACAGCTACCATGTCCAGTCTCATTCGCTGTTTCAGCACGCCCCAGCAGGGCAGGGCTGGCACTGCACACCAGGGATGAAACCCCAGCTGCTACATCTGCCTAAGCATGCGCTTTAATCTGCCGAGCTATCTGGCCGGCCCACAAGATCCTATTAAAAAAAGAAAGAAGACTGGGGATGCAGTTCAGGGGTGAAATGCTTGTTTATGATGTAAGGCCCAGGGTTCAATCCCTGGTACTGCCAAAATAGAGACAAAAATTGTACATTTTCACATACATATATACGTGCATATACATAAAATGCACACATGAATATGCCTGTATATATGTATGTGTATACCTATAAATGTATACTTATATGTATTGCTCTAAGTGTACTTATATATACATGTATATAGGTACATATGTACTATTAATTTCAGTTCATTTTACTTTTCAAAGGTATATTTTTTGGAAACTTCAGAATTCCATGTGCTGTTCATTGTAAGTTTTATTTGGCAACTCTGTCCTAGACTTCAGCAGAACCTCCTGTGATTAGGACATCCTGTTTATTCTCCATGGATATGAGTTTTGATTTAGAGCAGAGGGAAGATTATAATTTATTCAAAAATTTATTTAATGCTCGGTGCAAATGTTTGCTTTGCAGCTTCCGTGTGGATAGAAACAGCCAGTATCTGGTGAAAGCCCTCTAATAGGTTGTCCTTGCCCTCAGGATAATGTCCTGACTCCATAAACTTGGGTTGCAACAAATCCCATCTAGGTCTGTTCTATGCTCTCTACTCTCAGCCATGAGTTCTGGATTCTTTCAACTGCGTTTAGGATTTCACCTGGGATCCTTGTAAAGATTTTATATAGGAAACTGATCTGTTACCTTTGTGGCTGTCACCTTCTCTTGAAGGTACTGGCAATAATAAATCTGCTTCTTTGTCATGTGTATGGGCTCTCTACGTATGACGGTCCTTCATTTTGTGTTAATGAGGTTTCTGTTATTACAGCAGAATATCTTAAATCACCTTGTAAAGAGAAAACAGTGATTTTTGCCTGCTAGATTTGAAACTTCCAACTCATGATTGGCTATGTCTGTGGCTCTAGGCCTGTGGCAAAGTAGCACATCCCAGTGGGAGCATGCTGTGGATGCAGAGAATGAGGAAGCTTCAGGCCCGCCAGCCCCGCCAAGATCTTCCTCTCAGTGACCTAAAGAACTCCTGCCAAGCCTTCCTTCTTTAAGCTCCCACCAGCTCCCAGTAGTTCTGCTGTGGAGATGAGGCCTGTGCTGTGTGGGCCACATGGGGATATTCAGCATCTGAATGTATTCTAGATGACTAGGAAGGAGGAGCGTGTTTCCATTTTTAACACTGCACAAAGAAGATTCTTTTTTTTCAGTAATGTCTCATCCCCTGACAGGTAGATACAGTGTCGTGTAGGAGCTAGACTCATGGAGGTTGAGAAGATACAATTTTGTCCGCTCCTGTGTCTAATTGGGTGTCCCAGTGCTAGGGCCGCAGTCCCCACAGTCAAGGTAGTATGCATAATACTTCAGGTAAGAATGAGCATTTGCTGGGTTCAATTAGCCTACATTATAAAGTAATTTTTCAGGTCTTACATAGTACAGGTTTTATAACAACGGTGTTCAGTAAATGTGGTAAATGCATTGTGTCCTGTCTCTCAGTGCACATGGCCTCTTCTGCAGGATAGAGCAGCACTATGCGCAGTTGAGCAATTTGTGGTAGGGAAGCTCTTTTAAGGCTCAGAGAAGCCAGAATGAAAAGCATTTTCCTCCTTGTCCCAAGGACTCAGCCCATTCAATGTTTCTTGCCAGCTTATCTCAGCCCATCACTGAGGAAAAGGTGGCAGCAGAAGAAATGGTGAAACATGGAAGGCACTAGGTGATAAGCTTCAATGGAAAAACAGGAAAAGTGGACCGTTGGGTGAGCCACTGTTTGAGAGTATTTTGCCCATGATAGTTATTTCTGACATTATCACTGATTTTTTATATTGAAAGTGATCATTATGGTAACCTTGAGGCTTTAGGAATGTAAAACAGGGTTCCTAAATTAAAATATTTCTATATGTGCCTAAACTTCCTAAGAAGGTGTGCCTACCAGGGCTGTTTCCAGTTTTGCTTATGTGGAAATCCTCCTTGTTGGACGGGTTTAGGTAGAAAAGAATGAGCGAGTGGCACAGAATGCTTCAGCCATGATCTGCTGACCCTTGGGAGTCTTTGGTCACATAGTCCAACACTGTGGCAGGATAGGATTCATGAGACCCAAGCACAAGGATAATAGGAGCACCCTGTGGATGCCTTTCCCTCACTCTCCCCTGCCCCCACCCCCCCCATCCCCCCCAAGAAGGCCAGTGCCAAGACTTTCATCTGGTCTAGCTTGTGAGCACACTTATCCGCAGTGCAGAACAAGGTTACAGGATTGTGCTGCATTGTGTTTTCATGGCAGGGTACATTTAAACACCAGGGGTCTCTCTTTGAATAGAATTTGATTGACAAAACTGAAGTCAAGTTTATCCCAGAAGTACATCCATCTTAATAAAACCTTGCTTCGTCAGCTCGGAGCTCATCTTTCACTCTCTGTGCATTTATATTGACTGACCTGCTTTTCTCTTACATATATATAGCCCACCTCCTACTGTCCTACTTGTATACATATTTCTTTGGCTGAAGAAGTGAACCTATCTCTTTATAGCATTTTAATAACATTAGTAAAGCTCTTGGTAATGCTAGAAGGATTTTTTCAGTTACCTTTTAATATTCTGTTATTTCATAAAGTGTGGCCTTCTTTCAGTGAGTAATTTATGCGCTGGGCCCTTGTGGTTTCTGAGTAGCCAGAGTGTTTTGTCGTCAAGGCTTCTGTTATAGGAAGACAAGGAAGAATTAAATGAACACCAGACTTTTATGGCAAAATAGTTTAAAATGCAGCTTCTGTAACTGTAAAATACTCGCGCATGTGCGTTATTGTTTTATTCTACTTACACTGGAAGGCTTAGCCTCACTGATAGAAGGTGAATTGGGTCTATTTGTGCCTGGATTTGGCTCTGCCTTGGTTTAGGCTGTTATTTCTCTGATTTCCTTAAACCAGCATTCCCAAGCTTTAATAGGCATGTACTTTGGTTTCCAAAAACAAACCGTGAGACTCTGTAGGTCTGACGTTTGACGTGCACATGCTGACCCAGGACCCTCTATAAGCAATGAGGGGTGACATCCCCACCCAGCTGGCCCAGGGCACAGGTAGTATGTAGCACATAGTGAGGTAGGCTAAACACTTGATTTTCTTTTTCCTGCTGTTAGAACCTCAGGCAGGGAGGGGAAATTATCTTATAGGTGAACCTGAAAACTTGGTTCTTTCTTAGATGTTGCTCCTTAGCTGCTCATAGATTTTATCATCAGCATCATCCCAACTTGTTTCGTGGAAGTACAAATAGATATATTTATAGAAACCTTCTGAAAACAAGCGACAATGGTCATTTTATATTTACATGGAATATTTCTTAAGAGACGAAATTCTTTTTAGAAACAGAAGAGGTGAAGTGCTCTGTGGAAAAACAATGCATGTGATTCAGGGCTGCAGTGAGCATGAGCGGGTGGGGCACATGGCACTCACGTTGCTCAGGGAGGTAGAGAGGAGTAGGGGCAGGCGGCAGGGAGGGAAGTGCTGCTGGAGGGACTTTAGCCCCATTGGTTTATTAAATTCTGAATCTAATGCGCCTAGTACAGTTTGATTACCTCTTATTTGAAATGTTGTTGACCAGAAGTATGTTACATTTTGGATTTTTTTTTTCCAATTTTGCAGTACTTGCATATTCATAATGAGGTATACTTGGGATAAAGCACCAATAGAGACACAGAATTCATTTCTATTTTATGTATGCCTTATGCACACAACCTGAGAGGTGTTTTGTAGAATAGTGTTAGCAGGCCTGTTTTTTGACACATGCATCACGTGTGGAACTTTCCACTTGCATATTGCATTGTTCAAAACCTTCAGATTTTGGATTTTAGATTTTTGAGTTAGGGATGTTCCACTTAAATTGCTGTTCACACTAGTTCTTACTGCACTGATGTTAACAGTGTTAGTTTTTAAATAAAAATTATATATACACATACATATATGTATGTGTATATATAATTATATATACACATACATATATGTATGTGTATATATAATTTTTTAATATATTTTAGTGCAAGGTCTTACTACACAGCTCAGACTCACAGTGTCCTGTTTTCAGTCTCTCCAGCACTGGGATGAGTCGCATGCACTATCATTCCTGGACTTGGTGGCCTGCTCAGTGCACCCTGGGGGCAGAACCCACATGGCATGTGGTGGTGGGGAGAATTGAACCCAAGTCCACGTGCTTGCCAGGTAGGAGTTTAGTCCACTGAGCTATCTCGCCGGCCCTTAGTTTTTATATTTTTACTTCTTTTGTCTTTGAAATATTTTAAAATTAGGAAAAAATGTAGCATGACAATGGTTTGCTTTTTGATCATTATCAGTCACCAGTTGATGCTGAACCTCTTTCCTCCTATTTCTTAATGCTTAAAAGGATACCTCCTTGTCACTCCTTTTACTCTGAATGTAAAAGCATTCAGTCCAGGGTTCCTGAATCTTTTGTTTTCCAGCTGATTCTTCTACTAGTGGAGAATGTTGAAGATCTGTGTGATCAATATGTACATTCCTAAGCTTATTAAAATCTTTTTCTTACTGATTATTATAATTTATTTAATGGCATTATTAAATTCTACATCTTTCTTTAAGGCTCCTAGTCTCTTATTTTATAGTAGGCTAAGTATTTAAGAACTTGCACCCTGATCTTGGGCCCTTCCTGTGTCTTTCAATACTGTGACTCTTGGGGGTAGGGGAGCAGTGCCCTCTGTGTTTAAAATGTAGACCTGCTCAGATAAAAAAGGTCATTGTAACCACAGCATGTGATTTCACAGAAGTTGCTCTTTTTTTTTTTGGTAACTGATCACATTCCTTATTTCTCAGAAATCCTAATCCTTGGCTGCCTTTTGGAATCTGGACTCCCCAAGGCCTTTTGTCTGGCTTATTCCTCTCTAGGCATGGCCACTGATAATTTCACCCCTCTAAAGAAAGAGGATTCCCCCCCGCCCCATTCTTTGTTCATTGCCTTGGTCAGTTAATGTTGACATTCAAAACACTTCTCAGAAGCCACTAGGAAACCAGTTTAGAAGTCTGTGGTCTTTTTAAAACAGATTTCATTTCTTTACAGTATTTGACGTTGTTGGTTTCCTTTAGCTGAAAACTTGTGTTCCGAAGAACATCCCTTATCTTTTTTCCTTTGCCAAGACCTTGCGTTCATTTGCTTACTAAACGTTTTAGAATGTGTTTGCAGATACTATGGAAATATTTCAGTCATAGAGAACACTTAGGAAGTTTTCCAGCCTAGGGGGAGGCCCAGCAGAATGGTAGATCAAGATGTGATAGGGGCTATCATTGGAGGAGGAAGCATAGAAGTAGGTGGAACGCATAACTGCTATCAGGAAGCCTTCTGGGAGAAAGGCAGTAATGAAGATTGTTAAATGAATTAGCTTTATCCAGGATGGAGGAAGTTTTGGGAGAGAGAACTAAAGGAGCAAACATCAAGACACATGAGCTGGTCACAGTGGTGCATGCTTGTAACCCAGCACTTGAGAGGGAGGCTGAGGCAAGAGTATGTCCATGAGTTGAGTATTTCCTCTTTTTTTTTTAACCTCCTACCCCCTACCAACAATTTTTTTTTTTTGGTGATGTCAGCCAAGGTTACAAAAATGAGTTCTAGTGTAGCCTGAACTGCATAGCAAGACCCTCTCATTCAATCCAGCTAATCTCCTTCTGGATATTGTCCCAGAAGAATTAAAAACATCATACCACAATGATACATGTGCATCCATGTTTATAGCAGCATAATTTGTCTTAGCTAAATCTTGGATACAACCCAAATGCCCATCAACTGAGAAATGGATAAAAAAGATGTAGTGTTTTTGTACAACGGAGTATTACTTGGCTCTAAAGAAATATAAGCTCAAGGCTTTTATAGGTAAGTGGATGCAACTGGAGACCATACTTAAAGCACTCCCATGTGTAAACATCATATTATTTCCCTAGTATAAGAAACTGAATGAGTAAATAAAATCCAAAAGGTATAATAGATGCTGTAAAAGGGAAAC
This sequence comes from Capromys pilorides, assembly GCA_004027915.1. Taxonomy (NCBI): domain Eukaryota; kingdom Metazoa; phylum Chordata; class Mammalia; order Rodentia; family Capromyidae; genus Capromys; species Capromys pilorides. Next base: position 3,305 of record PVKN010039445.1, on the reverse strand, counting down.
TGCTCAAAAGGAATGAAAAACAATCTGAGCAGCTACTTTTTTTTTTTTTTTCTGATTACCAGTCATTTATTTGAGAACTTATTTCACTGGCAGCTTTTGGGTCTAGGTTCTACAATCCTGCATGGTGTTAAATATCAATAATTCCTCTAGTTATCTCCCAAGTATCAGTATTGCAATAACTGAAGTTACATTAGAAGTAGCACAAAAGCACAAATCTAAAAGACAAGAATGACAGGTATTCAAAGCATAATTTTAATGTTACCCATTGCTGAGCAGCTACTTTAAAGATAATAATATGCAATATAACACCATTATTAATTTCCCATCGCCTTGTTCTGACATTCTGTATTGTTATTGTTATTATTATCATTATTATTATTTTGTGCTCTCTTTAAAATAAAAACAAAAGATACCTGCACTGAGAGCTCCTTAGGAGCTGTGGATTGATTAAATTCTTTGGCAGTGGAACTGAGCCTGTGAGTCAGTCACTGTTACCCCATTTTATAGACAAGGAGACTTAGTTTACATGAGTAAGTCCCTATCGTCAAAGACTAATAGTATAGCTAGCATATGACCAAACAGCTTTGAGACTTGACTTATTCAACTCCCATCCTATGCTACTCTACCACAAGAGGGCAGCCTGTTCTGTGTGAGGGCTGGGCCATTGCACACAGCGAATCTGCATTTTCCTGGAGTCTTGTCTTTAGGAGTCAGTTACCTAGCATTTGTTTTAAAACATGTGCACTTGTGAGTGTGTAGGGCAACTTTTGGGTCTAGCTTCTATAATCTTGCATGGTGTTGAATAGCAATATAATTTCTCTAGTTATCTTCCAAGTATCAGTGCATAGAGAACTTCCTCTCCCCCCCCACCCCACCCCCACTGACTTTCTTTCTTTCTTTCTTTCTTTCTTTCTTTCTTTCTTTCTTTCTTTCTTTCTTTTCATGATATCAGGGATTGAAGTCAGGATTTTGCACTTGTCAAGCAAGTGCTTATTCCACAGAGTTCTCTTGCCAGCTTCTTTCCTAACAATTCCTAAAGGTCTTTGAAGTGCATGTTTGACTTTGACTTAGCTATTTTCTATGTTGACATTCAAGGAAAAATACAAACTTAGACCCCTGTATTCATAATAGCCATTAAAACAAGTGGCAGTACCGGTTCAGTCGTTGCTGGAGTGGGAGATCGAGGCGCCTTGGGGCCCTGGCACCAGTTGAGCTCCGCTAGCTCCTGCTGCTTTCCCACAGCCGGTTTTGTCTGGCAGCAGAAGCCTTAATGAGATCTAACTTGGTTCTGGTAATTCTATGACAGCTCGTTCACTTTCTCTCTATTAGGAGCAAGATCAGTGAGATGTGTATATTACTGTGACTTATGGTTGGATGTCACAGTCACATACTTTGAAGGGCTGTGCTAAGTAAATAGTTCTCACTTTAGAAACATCTGCATACTCTTTAGGGTGAGTGGCAGACATCTGATAACTTCCTCTTCCACCAAGGAATAGACTCAGCTCTCTCTGACTGCTTTCTGATTGTCTGTTCTGGGCTTCAGAACTTACTGATGAAACATCTGTGTTGCTGCAGGACCCAGAGCCCAACCTGCAGTTCTGTGTGTACCTGAGAGTGGAGTAGTGTGGATATTACACTGGTAATATTCACAGCTCTCTAACCACTTCCCTGAAAACACTGATAGCAGACCTGACAGTGGAGTGCAGGACGGGCACATAGAGCTCATCCAGAAACTGTCTGTTTTCACCATCTTGTGATGATGCAGGTGCACCATAGGAGATGTTAGTGGAGGGCACAGGTACGTCTACCTCCAAGCAAGGTCTGAAGAGCTCTGAATGCTGCAGTGGGTGGCAGGGAAGATGGCCGTACTTACTAGGCTTTGCACAGGGACTGCATGTGGAGAGTCAGGTACTTTTTCACCTGTAATCTTTGGTATAGTTTCCCCTCCTTAGTACTGTTTGGGCCTCTAGCTCCTTTAGGGCAGCTGTTTCTTCTGCTGCTGATCACTGAGCAGTTGGCCTCTGTCCACTAGGTGCCACTAGCACTCTCTGATTGTCTTCAGACTTCTCTGTTCTTAAGTTGAGAACCACTGGAGAAGCACCTTCAATAATAGTTGTATTCTATAGTCTCGTACTGAACGAGAATTTAGTTCTCTTACTGGTGACTAGTGGTATAATGAATAATTCCACTAATAAGGAATCTATATGATAAGGTCTAGAAATATATTCTTTTTTTTTTTTTTTTTTACTTTATTTATTTATATTATGGCTGGCTGAGCCTGCCCTGTGGGTGGGGCTGGCACAGTATGTGATGCCGGGAATCGAACTGCAGTCCTTGCGGTTGCCTAAGCTTGGCTAAGCAGGTGCTTTAGACCACTGAGCTATCTCGCTGGCCCATGATCTAGGAATATAAAGTGAACTTTCTTACTATTGTATTGGGCAGACAGTGCGACCCAGTGATTAAAAACTTGTCTGGTGCAATGAGGTTAGAAGTAAGGTTCACATTCTTAATAGCTTTGGTACTGTGATAGATGCTAAGTGCCTTTGGGTGGCAGTTTTTACATCCTAAAATACCTAGGAGGTGCCTTGTAGGGTTCTGCTTCTCATAACTCAGTGGAACATCGGGGTTATGGGAAGCAACTCACTTTCAACACAGTAAGCACGTGCCACCGGAACTCTCAGTCTCCAGACCTTGCCTACGTCAGGCACACACCCCTCCCCTTGTGCACGTCTACTCAGATGGACACTCCTCAGCACTACTGTGCTGTGCTGTGGTGGGTGCAGGAGCCCCTCTGCACTGTGCTCTGTGAGTGCTCAGGTGTGTGGCCTGGACCAGCTTTGCTCTTGGTCACAGGAGAGGTGGTCCTTAGTGGTGAAGGCTGCATGGCAAGTCTGAGGTCTTAGGTTCTTTGCTGCAGCCGGTGTAGCCTCTGAGAATGGCAAAAAGCTCTGTGTAGCTTCTGCCTTCAGAATTGCTGTTTCTCTTTGGAACTAGGCTGATTTACTTGGATTCTTATTTTTTCCCTCCAGCCAGTTCTTTTGTAGCGTTGTTTGGGAATATGGGGCTCTAGTCCCTGGGGTCAGGCAAGGAAATGAATCTCTGACCTCTTTGCCTCACTGAGAGGGCGTTTGCATTTCTCAGTAGTGGAGCTTAAGCCACTAGTGCTAGAGAAATGGAGACCAGACTTCCATTTCACTCCTGAGCTAGCCAACCACCTGTGTTAGCTGAAGATTCAGGATTATGCAGCCAGAAAACAACAAAAACAGAACAAAAATAAAAACAAAAACAAAGATATAAATATGCTA
>PVKN010039444.1:0-10881 GCA_004027915.1 Capromys pilorides | reverse complement strand
CTGTGATGAAAACATTATCTTCAGTTTTCTAATCAGTACAATGGGCTCATTACGGCACTTACCTTGTATTGTGGGGGTTTGTGTGCGTGTGTGTGTGTGTGTGTGTGTGTGTGTGTGTGTGTTTGTGTAGAGAAAAGGGGGAATGAGAGAAGAGAGATAATTAACTAAAATTATATATTTAATAACTTAGTATTAAAAAACTAAGCACACTTAGTATTTACTACCTTAACACATTATGTCTCATTTTACTTTTCCTTATTGAAATCTATTTCAAGACAATTTTGCCTCACATTTAGAGGGAGATCATCCTGAAATAGATAGAAGTGGTACATAATTATTTATAAGAATATAAATAATGATATTTATTTATTTATATTTATTTATTTATTTATTTATTTGGTGCAGAGTCTCGCTTTGCAGCTCAGACTCATAGTGGTCCTGTTATCTCAGCCTCCCCAGTGCTGGTATTACAGGAGTATACCACCATGCCCGGTTCTGGGCCAACAGGGCATGCCCAGGTTTCTGGGGCCAGCATGGCATGAGGTACCAGGGATCAAATCCAGGTTCTCGCACTTGCCAGGCAGGTGCTTAGGCTGCCAAGCTATCTACCTAGCCCTGCAGTTATATTTTGATGATGTCAAAAATGAGATTACCCTGTGTATTTTTTTTTTCTTTTGAGGCAGGGTCTCACTATGTAATTCAGGTTAGCCTTGGACTAACTAATTGCCCAGTCTGGCGTTGGACTCAGGGGCATCCTCCTGCCTCAGCCTCTTGAGTGCTGCATTAACAGACTTATACCACTGCACTGGGCTTAGGATGTCTTAGATTTTAAAGGCGATTTGGTGCAGTCACTGATTCTTGAAGATGCTTAATCTGTCTTCTTTTCCCAAGTCAGCACTGTGCATAGAGGAAGTAGCTGTGGTTGACAGGACTCTCTCAGAATATTATGGGCTGGTTGATCTGGTGGCCTCAGCACCTACGGTTGGTCTTGCCTACTCCACTTTTGCTGCTGTTGTCATCAGCATGTTGACAGGAAGGGCAGATGGCCTGATGGCCTGGGGACAGAGCTAAAAGTCAGAAATCTGTGGTTTCAGCTCTGTATTCTGGCTGGCTGAAGCTGATGCACAGCTCAAAATCCCTCTCATTCTCTTTACTTGTTAAGAGAAGCAAGGACATGCAGTTTTCCCCCCTACATGTAGTATGAGCCCTCCTTCTAGGTATTAGTGAGCAGTTACATAGGAAGAGTATTAACTTACATGCAGCACCTGTCTGCATTAACTCAAAAGTAGTGTTTCCTCTGCTTAACATCAAAACATCTAATTGGGTGTTGGCATTGACTGACAGTATCGGGATACGTTTCTGTGAACTTGAACTGAGGTTATTGCTGATCACTGAAGATTAAATTGTAATGCATGTTCCTATCTTCTTCCACTCCCCCCATTTTATTATTGCTATTCAGACTTCAGGCACGCATAGCTCATAGGATACAAGAACTGGAAAATCTGCCTGGCTCTTTGCCGCCAGATTTACGAACCAAAGCAACGGTGGAACTGAAAGCTCTTCGGTTACTTAATTTTCAGCGTCAGGTAATGCCTTTTCCCCAGTGAGTCCGAGGTCTAGCAAGCAAATGTAATTGTTCCTAATGTGTTAACTGTGACTTTCCTTTAGCCTCTTCAATACAGCTATAAAGATACAAACTTAGTAAAGTAGCCCATCTTTTAGATCAACAGGAGATAAGCTCAATAAAGATGAACTGCTTGTTAGGCTTTTCATCTTCTGTATACCAGGAACGTTTTTTTCCCTGCATTCTGGATTACAAAATCAGTGATGGATAAAAGGCCCTGAGAAGGGTTGGGAATAGCTCCTGTTTCCCTTTGACTCCACTGATAAACAGGAAGACAGTAGACCTGAATTTCTTAGTGCAAATGTGAAACATGAGCCATGACTGTGGGAATAATTTTAACAAGGATAATAGGTCCTCGGTGGAATTAATAGCTCATCGTTTCCAAAGAGCCTTAAAACAATGTCTTGGCACTTGATTATATATCAAAATCTAACTTTGGGGTCCTTCATCACATGTTGACTAATCAGTGAGTTATTATCAGGCCTTGTTATGGCTCTTAGTAGTTACTTATTAAGAGCTGGTATACCATCTATTTTCTCATTTCGAAATCAGTAGGAGTCTGGTGGAATGAGGCAGAACTAATTTGCCCTTTCTGAGTTTTGCTGTGTCGACCCAAAAGGTGCAGTTTTCCCAGTCCACCGACTGCCTTAGTAAGCTAAAGGGAATAAAGAGTACTCCATTGTCAGCCAGATGGCTTAAGAGTGGCACATGCAAAATTAATTACTAATGAATAAACATAGTTTTGAAGGGCAGTGTCGCATGATTTTGTCTATTGCAGGATGGGACCCAAGTCCCAAGGCTTCCACTTGCTAGTGTCATACGAACTTGGGAGTAGCTTGTGACTCAGTGGGTGTTACACCACAGAAGGGCAGGTTGGGTACTACTTGTGCTATGGGTCTGTGAGAGTAGATTTCAAACTAAATTTTCAAAGAGAAAAAGAAACATTCTTCAGGTTTCATTGATTTCTTTCTCATAAGTGACTGCTTAATATAAACCAGTAAAGTTTGATGATGTTTTGTTAAATGAATGTTAGTGAAGTATATTTTCAGGAGTGAGTTTATATTCAAATTAACTTCAGGATGTTAGTGCCTGATTTTTAATCGATATTATTGAAAAATTTATTATCCACAAAGTTTCCTCATTGTATTAATTATAACTGATGCTGATTTCTGATTGAATTGAATGATTATTGGAATGCGGGCTCAAGTCCCTACCCACTACCACCACATAACACTCAGTATGAATAAAACATTCTATTGATGATCATTTAAGACAAGTCCATGATACAAAATTTAAGTATTTTTCAATGACTATTATGAGTAGAGTGGGAGGAAACCAAGACCATTATTTTCCATTGTTTGAGGATATGAATTCATGTTGCTTGAGTTCCTGCTGATACTGTACAACATGAATAGAAAGTAACTCTTATTCAGTTTGAAAATCATTGTGAAAGGTAATCTTTAAACATAAGAGAGTGTTACTATGGCATTTATAGTCAAGTATAAAAATTCAAAAGCTTATTAATAAATTAATGTCATTAGGAAAACAGCAGAATGAGTTAATGTGTTAAGGACAATATTCACATTTTTTTCTTTTTTACCATTACAGTACTATAATTTTTTTATTTGAATTATATGGAAAGAAAATTTGTACTATTGGGGACTACCCGCTTGGGACCCCCCTCCTGTCCCTCTCTCGGACAATAGCTTTCTTTCCTACAATAAATATGTTCCGTTTATTGAAAAAAAGTTTAGACCATCTTTGAATATACCACTTAAATTTGACATGACTCTAGTTCATTGACTAAAAGGCAGTGACTATGAAACTTCAGTTAGAGTCTCATTTTGCTCCATTAAATATAGAAACACGCAAAGACTATGGTCAGGAATGTCGAGAGGCTTCTGCTCGGATGCTGTCTAACCGCTCTCCTCTCGACAGCTGAGACAGGAGGTGGTGGCCTGCATGCGCAGGGACACTACTCTCGAGACAGCGCTCAACTCCAAAGCCTACAAACGGAGCAAGCGCCAGACCCTGCGAGAAGCGCGCATGACAGAGAAGCTGGAGAAGCAGCAGAAGATCGAGCAGGAGCGAAAGCGCCGGCAAAAACACCAGGTCCTTCTACTCTGGGTTTCGCTTGCCCTTTCTTGGGCAGAAGTGGGACACAGAGTAACTGGAAACGTGTCCACTTGTGGGTGGCGGTGACATCACTCAACAGAAAGGTGTCTTAGAGTTCACACAGCCCAGCCATATCATTTTATAGCCCAAGACACTTAGACCAAGACAGAAATGATAAGTGGGCACCTGCTCAGGGTTACAACTGGTCAGTAGCAGGATGAGATTTAGGACCCAACTGCATGAGATTCCTGTCAAGTAGTGTCACCTGACACTATGGCAACAAAAACAAAACAAACCAGAGTCTGCACGGGTTATAAACAACGTAAATTTATTTGTCACAATTCTGAATCCCGGAAGTTCCAGATTAGCACTTCAGCAGTCAGGCTCTCGTAAGAACCCTCTTTCAAGCTTCAGACTAACAAGTTTTATCTGTAGGTGGCAAGGAGACAGCAAGAAGGGCGCTCCTCCGGGTCCTTTAATATGGGCACTAATCCCGTTCACGAGGGTCCCTTTTCCTACTACTTTGGAGGTTAGCATTCTAGCACATTTCTGCTGAATTAAAAAGTGAATACAGTTTATGCCTGGCAACGATAGCTTTGCATAAACTTACTTTGTGTTACAGTTCTGAAGTAATGAAGAGTAGCAGAAACATCAGCTTTATGACTGGAAATATCCAGGACCCTCTGTATTATGTTAGGGTGAACAGTGGCTTTGCTTTAGCATTGCCAGTTTTTGAGTCTCCCTCAGCGTTTGATCTCTGCATTTGCAAGCAGCTGCAGCCTGGATGTGAACAGGCTTCTCTTCTGCAGGGCTGCAACGTCTTAGATGTAGGAGGGCCTCTTTCCCACCATCCTCAACTGTAGAGATGCGCTAGGAAGCCCACTGTAAAAGGAAATCCTAATCTTTGACCTGTGTCACATATGTGCTGAGACTCTTCTTGGCCTAGGTTGATACGTCATAAAACACTGGAAAATGGATCTGAACTTTTTCTCTGCCTTGTCCACCAATTCTTTAGGAGTACCTGAATAGTATTCTGCAACATGCAAAAGATTTTAAGGAATACCATCGATCTGTGGCCGGGAAGATCCAAAAACTTTCTAAAGCAGTGGCCACCTGGCATGCCAACACTGAAAGGGAGCAGAAGAAGGAGACAGAGCGGATTGAAAAGGAGAGAATGCGGAGACTTATGGTAAGGGCCCATGGTGGAGGAGGGGCTGGGCCTCAGCTCATCCTCTGGACGGATAGTGTGAGCTAGGGCAGGAGGAGCAGGAGAAAGGGCAAGCCAGTGGGCAGACCCCACACATGTTTCTCTGCATGTGTGGAGGACAGAAAGAAGACCATTTTCTCTTTCCTTGACAGTGCATGCCACAAGTTCGGGGCCATTTTTGCCAAATGTAGCTTTTCTGTGCCCTAAGGTCCCTTTGCTGTACAGATGGTGGCTTCTTAACAGGCAGGCAGGTGCTGCATTTTCCAGATTGGCAACAAGATCTTGAAGAATGGCAAATTCAGGTATTTAAAAAAGATGACCTCTTAGAGATTAATGTCCCAAGTTGAATGAGTAGCTCATTAGTGTGTCTTTGAATCTAACAAGTTCTAAGAGGTTTTTCGTTTGTTTGTTTGTTTGTTTGTTTTTAATACAGTGCTAGGGATTAAACCCAGGGCCTTGTGTATACTAGGCCCTGAACTATGTCCTCAACCCTTTTTTTAAAAAAAAAATTTTCAGACATGGTCTCACTAAATTACCCTGGCTGGGATTATAGGTGTGTGCTGCTGCCTGCTAGTATTCTGTCCTGGGTTTTGATCTTTTTTCTTGGTGTTGGGATTGAACTTCTGACCTTGTGTATATCAGCAAGTGCTTTACTATTGAGCTCCATCTCTAGCCTGCAGTTATCTATTATGAAATCTCTGGTGCTGATCTTTTTCATTGTTGTTGCTAAGTGGCAGAAATCATTGTCTAACATGGTAAAAGTGATTTAAGTTTAATTTTGAAATGTGCTTTTTTATAGTAGCTGTGTTATTCTTAAAAGCTATTGTTGGGCTGTCACATTTGTGCTTCTAGGTTTTAATGGTTATATAAAACACGGCTGAGCTGGGTTCATACCATTGGCCTGAGAGTTTGATTTTATTGACCATTTGTTTTTGAAACTGGACAAAATGCACGGAAAATTTTAGAAAACTTGGGGCAACTTGTAATGGCGATGGTAGGCATGTATGGGACATCACACCTGAATGGGTGAAGATAAGGCTCAGTCCATAATGATGTCCTTGGAAGATTCTAAGTAACTCTGTCTTCCTTGCTGACATTATCATTTGTGTTTTACTTTGATTAAACTGATTTTATTCTAGAGAGTAAGCATCATGTTTTTAAAAGGCTCTGACTCTAGAGATTCGAAAACTCTCACCATCTTATTGAGCCTCTATCTATTTGGGGAAAGAGACAACTGTCCACGAGATTTCTCACTGGCTGCAGAGACGGTTTTATAGTGATCGGAGCAGTCAGCAGTCACATCTGCCTGATTCAACTGAAGTGAAACTATATTAGAACTTCAGTAACAGATTGGCTTGACACTAATGATGAGGCATTTGCAAATCATTAATTTTTGCAATTAAATGACGGAATATACAGATAATAGAGAAACTGAAGGTTTTTTTTTTATCACTCTTTCTTCAAGTGAGATCAAGCATAACCAAAAGCAATTAGAGTTGTAATAGCATTTGAGGTTCATGCTCATTCATGGGGCAGACAGCAGGCAGACTGAGTGATGAAGTTGCTGTCACTTGTACACATGCTGGAGTGACACTGATAACTGAAGACCCCGCGTTCTCCCGGGATAGAATTATCTCTTGAGGATTTTGTAGCATGCCCCTTTTATCCAGGCATCACACAAGAAAAATATTTTGGAATGTCCTTTCAGTGCATGTGTTAAAAAAAAAAAAAAAAAGATTTCTGTCAGAGTTACTCGGAATACATCAGAATTTTCTTCTGTTTAAGCTCATAACGTTGCTTCGTGAGAGATGCAGGTGCAAATCGCCATCTCCATGTTATTACTCAGCAGTACGAGACTTCAGGTGCTAGGTGACTTGTCTATAGTTTCAGCTAGGTCTGAAACTCAGAGCAGATCTCTGAGAGAACTCCCCTAAATTTGACCTTTCCTATGAACAGCATGGTTCGAATACTAAAAAGAGAAAAGGAAAATGTGTCTAAGTTTAAGAAATTATTTGTTAAAAGCTCACTCCATTCCTTGTCTTGCTGAAATATTTATGAGGGAAGGGATATTTTATCTGGAATTTGCTCTGAACAATCTAATTCAGAGCTAGGGGAGAGGATTGGCAGGATAATAGTACATCAGCAATCTCCATAAGTTCATTTTTATTGCTTGGTGTTGCTCATATGAGTGACTGTCCCATGCGCTTACTTTGGATTATACAGCATTTAAAAATTTCCAAGATATGATATAAAGTTAAAAATAGGCTTCAGAGGTGTGACTGTCATATTTGAAGTTTTATGCAGCTCAAGAAACAAAGACGAACCAAGCACTGCCTCCCAGGGTGTGATCAGACCCCGCACAGCGGGTCTTTGTGCTCTGACTTTGCAGTGACCCCAGGTCCTAGGTGGCAGTGTTGCACTGTGTCTGCTGCTCAGGCCCAGAGTCCCTGCCGTGGCCCATGCATCCTGGTGCACCAGGTTTGCCCCACTCACCACCGAGCTCCAGATTGTCAAGCGGAGGGATCGGTGTGAAATGGAGCTGTCTGTTGCTGGGTGACACTCTTGCCCTTCTCGCCCTTCCTTAACAGGCTGAGGATGAAGAGGGCTACAGGAAACTGATTGATCAGAAGAAAGACAGGCGCTTAGCTTACCTTTTGCAGCAGACTGACGAGTATGTGGCCAATCTCACCAACTTGGTTTGGGAGCACAAGCAAGCTCAGGCAGCCAAAGAGAAAAAGAAGAAGAGGAGGAAGAAGAAGGTGAGTGCATCCTGTCAGCGGCTGAGCCTATGCCTCTCGGACAGAGACCAGTGAGTTTTGCTCTTTAGTAAGTATCGCTTCCTCCACTAGTGGAAGGTTTGAGTTACTGAAGCAGCGATCACATCATTTGATATGGTTTGAAAGTAGACACGGTGTTGCAGGTAAGACAATAAATAGGATACACTCAATTGAAGTAGTGCAGTCCGTGTTTTCACCGTTCAACAGAGTATAATATTGGACACCCAATACACACCATTGGTGGAAGAAGGAAAAACAAATACTTGCACAAGTTTAATGACCGTGTAGCAGGGGACTGCTGAGTTCAGAAGCAGGGAAGACAAGGCAGCACAGGATACAGTTAGGAACAAGCCAAAGGACGTGGATAATTTCAGGACACTTATGGAATAAATTTTAGCCTGTTTGGACTGAGGGTGTTGACAAATGGTCTATTCACTTCTCTTGCCATTGGATTGCAGTAAGGTTAACTGTATAGATAAGGGTTTGGAGTAGTTACAGAAAAAAATAATCTTATGTGAAATATATGCTACTTATCATGAGGAATAAAAGGTGAAATTTAGCAGCTCTGCCTTATAGGTATTATGTCAGTGGAAAAATAGTTAGCTGAAGACGGGTCTCTGAGCGCAGATCCTCTCTGATGCTTAACTTGTCCATCAGTCTAGTTCTTGGCTGGTAGTCAGCCTTCTATATCCGCAGTCCAGATTCAACCAACCAAAGATTAAAAATATTTCAGAAAAAACAAAACAAAACAAAAACGCTCACCTATATGGAAAATGCAGATCTTTGCTTTCCATTATTTCCTAAACAATATAACATAACAATGATTTGTGTAAGATGTGTGTTGTGCAGTTATTCTGGGCAACCTAGAAATGACTGAAAGTGTACAGGAGGATGGGCGTAGCTCACAGGCCATTGCCAGGCCACTTTACATGAGAGAGTCTTCCAATGATGCTATCCACAGGAGACCTAGGTGTAATGCCTCATGAATACTCGGCAACAATTTTATTCTGTTTTCAGGATCAATTTTGATTAGCCCAAGTGCAAACCTCAATAGAAGGTCTTCGTCAGAATTGCCAAGACAGGTTTGGTAGTATTGAATCACTTATTCTCTACAGTGAATAATTGAACAAAATGTTTTTTAAAAACTAATTAATTTCATGGCTCCTGAATTCTCATACCTGTTTCATAATTAAGGAGGAGGAATAAATTTGTGAGAAGGCACCTTCTTGCACCCAGTTTCTTTAGTAGAAGACTGCTTTCTTTCTTGTGAAGATGAAGAGGGTGGGTGACTCAGGGCTTGGATTTAGACATTTTGTTGATGAGGAATAGCTCATTTTCTTGTCAATGTAGAGTTATAAACTCTGCAAAAATGCAGCTCCCATCTTCTGACTTAAAAAGACATTTGCAGAGTTTGGGAGCAGCCCATAGACAAACAAATGCAGGTGTAGAACACTGTTTTAGTGGACTCCAATAAATGGCAGTTTAAGTGTTTCTCACTCCAGGCATATTGTGCAGAGGTTGTCACTGTTGGTATATCTGATATTAAAGTACTTTTTCTGTATTTCCTTAGCATTAAAAAGCTAACGATCCAAATTTGAGCTTTTATCTTGTAATTAATAGATTTCTGCCATGATCTTAGGTAGTTGTTTCATCATAGGTCAAGATAGATCATTGAACATTGATGATTATGCCTGTTATTTTATTAATCTGTGCAGAGCAGGGTCTTGCCACAGTGTTTCTCATGGCAGCACCTCCTTCTGTGCAAGATCTGTAGTTTGGCACCCTCTTTCTAAATTCATGATTGCTTGTAGCATTTAAATCTTTATATTTTGTGCTTTTACTCAGCAACTACTAGCTATACATTCTCTATGAATCTGGGTAGGGTGCTAGGGAGAAAAATTTGAAAAGTAGTCAGCCGTTAATCAAGCATGTACACAAAGCTATAATTGTAAAAGATAATGAACTCTGTGAAGGATAAACAGGGATCAGATTGGAGGTGAGGTCCAGTTTCCTGGCAAATGAATAATGGTTGCCAGTGATAATGTGCCTTAAGGATGTCTCTAAGAACCTCCCGATGATTGGCTCATCTGGTCATTGGGAATGATTTTTCCTTTATTACCAGTCACTTAGCTCCTCCCCCATGCTCTTTCAGGATGCTTACCTAGAATCTGGGCGTCCTGCCCCTAGCAGTGTAAGGAGGAGGGTTATGTTTCCTTCCTGGACCTCCTATCTCACCAGAAGTCATGGGGTTTAGAAAGCACTGGGGGGAAACCAAGACTCTGTTTAATCCTTCCTGGACCCAGTCTCATTCATGAGGCTTTAAGATTTAGTTCAAAATGAATTACCTAGTTCCAGATGTACCTTTATTCAAGTTCAAAGGCAAGGAATGCTTTAAAAAGCTGATTATTCGACACTGGATTAGCTGTAGTTCTTCTCTCCTCCATTAGAGTGAATGATTGAGATTCACTTTGTTCCAGCTTCTCTGTTTCGGAGGAGACTTTGGCATTCGCAAACCAGAGAGTTCTGTGCTGCCCTTTTTAGTAGTTTTTCGTGGTATGTTGTGCTGTACCTGTTCACATTTTTGAAAATTAGACAGTAGCACTCCTTTGTTTTGAGAGACCCTCCATTACTCCCTGAGGTATTGGCCCTGAGCAGGTCCCAACCCTGAAAAGCCAGGGAGACAGACAGCTGTGAGAACTGCCACTGGAGATGAGCGAGGTTGACCTTGAGTAAAGTTTAACTGGACAACTATATGGTTTGTTATAATAAGATTTCTCAGTGTAACACAGAAGACCTTTGTCTTCCCAAGGGAATTTGTTATGTTTACTGTTATTGTGAATAACAGGGTGGGTTTCTGACAGCTTGTTATGACCTCATTTAATTTCCTCTTTTGCCCATCAGGGCCTTTTCTGTGCAGTCCTTATTTATAAATCATTTTGAAGTTTCTCATTTTTGGCCTGTCTTCCATTACTTTCCTTGAAATGGAAGAAAAAAAGGTAAACCATGTGGATCTACTTAAAGGTCAGAGAAGGAATAATTTTTGAAGTATTGAAACATCCAATTATGTGAAAGCAGTCTCTGCAGTGTTTCAAGATGCATGCACAGTGTTATGTGCATTTAGTGTCACCTTAAGGTCTCTGTCCTCTGCCATGATTGCT
>PVKN010039443.1:0-10895 GCA_004027915.1 Capromys pilorides | reverse complement strand
TTTTTCTTTATTTATTTATTTGTTTGCTTGTTGTGTTTGTTTGTTTCTTTATTTATTCATTTTGTGGCTGGCTCAGCCTGCCCTGGTGGTGGCGCTGGCGCAGCATGTGGTGCCGGGGATCGAACTGCAGTCCCCGCAGTTGCCTGAGCCCTCCTAAGCAGGCGCTTTAGACCACTGAACCATCTCGCCGGCCCCAAGACCAATAACTTTCATATTACATGTATGTGGGCTTCCTGAAAAAAAAAAAAAAAACTTAAATCATTAGAAACAAGGGCTTAAACTGCATTTCAACAAATGGTAACAGATTATGGAGAAGTGACTACACAAATAAAAAAGTTTGGGCTTTTAGGGACAGTAAATTGTGGGAATGTAGATATGCAAGGGAAACTAGATGGGAAGTAAGAGTTGCTTCATAAAATTTGTTTGTATAGATTCATCTTAGTACCTTTGTTTATGGTGATAAATGTTCTCCTTTGCTTGGAATAACAAAAGAAGACACCATCACAAAATAAATTCATGCCCTCCCTTTTGGCAGACACGGAAATAGGGGGAGGGGGAAACTACTCCATACCTATTTTTTCTCAATTGCCTTTAGCTTAAAATACTCCTTATACTAAACTGACATTCTCCAGTGTATGATATTCCAGTCTGTTTAATAAGAAACAAATATTTTCTGAATGCTAGCTTTTTGCCAGACATTAGAATTCCTAACTTAGGATATAATATATGTAAAATTTATGTGATACTAGAAAATAAAACAGACTAAATGGATTTGGGGCAGTTGGGGGTGCCTTCACCCTCCTCTCTCTGTATAGGGTTGCAACTAATTGTCCTGCGAGTGCTCCATGACAAAAGAAAATATTTCTAATAAATTTTATTTTAATAAATAAGGCATGTGTTACAATGCAAGTAGTGCATGACAAAATCTGGGTGTGGCAATGTGTGTCTCTAATCCTAGCACTCAAGAGGGTAAGGCAAAACAATCAGCATAAGTTCAAGGCCAGTCTGAGCTACACAGTGGGTTCCGTATCTACCACTTCTAGAGCCCATTGCAGATATATGCACTGGATAAAACAATCTTTCTCACCTCTGTCTATAGACACAATGCATAGAAAACATCCTTGAAATGTCTAATTCAAATGACATGGCTTAAGTTTAAAAAAATTTAGTACATGTTTGATGTATATGATGTTTACATTCATCTCAGGGAGTAAGCATGTGTACATGTTACAGTTTACTTTCATTTTTAGCCCCCTTCTAATCGATTGCTCTCCTTGTGCTTCTAAACCCTCTTTTCCCATATTCATTCTTGTTGTTATTATTACTGTTAGCTCATATTTCTGTGATACAATGTTTAGGATCATTGAGGTTAACAGATTCCTGTCTGTCTTTTTTTTATTTTAGAGAAGAGTCTACACAGTGCTCAGGTCTCACTACTAGATTGGACTCATAGTGATCCATCTGTTTATAGCCTGCCAAGGGCTAGGATTACAGGCGTGTGCCACCAAGCCCAGTCTCAATTGCCATCTCAGTGTGCCCCAGGAGTGGGGATCGAACCCCTGGCCCCTGTGCCTGCTTGCTAGTGCTTTAATCCACTGAGCTATTTGGCTGGCCCTTGTCTATGACAAGCCTTAATCCTACTAATTTTCTCATCTTCTCCCCATCTATGTCATGCTCAGTTTGCTAGATGTCTTCCCATTTGCAAGAGATGTATCTCCTTGTTTCCTTCTATCCATAATTTATTATTCAATTTTTGCATTTTTCCTCACTAAATGAGATATCATTGATATTTAATTTTGTGTGTCTGATTTACATGACACAACATTATATTTGTAGCTACATCCATTCTCCTGAAATATCACAAATTTATCTTTTATAGCAAAAATTATAGAGGAAACATATTACTTTCGTTTAAAAAAATTGATTCTTTCATTTCACTACTTCATTAAAAATAATAGAGATCAAAATAATACATTTTTTGATCCAGTTATCTGATTGCTTAGGTTTTGAAATGTGGGGCAGAAAACCAGAGAACTAGAAGTGTTATGACAGAGGACAGAATATAACCTTATAAAAAACACTTGGTCTAAGCAGGAAAATAAAGAAAGGATAAAACCAATTGAGAAAATGATCATAAAACTGTGACAAAATATGAAAGTAAAAAATGGATTCAGGGGCTGGGGAGATAGCTCCGTGGCACAAATGCCTGCCTGGCAAGTGCAAGGTTGTGAGTTTGAACACTGGTCCCACCAAAAAAAAAATGAATTCAAAGAATGAAGAATAAAAGAACAAAGAGGTTGGAACATGAAGAAATTAGATAAGTAGAAAAGGACTATAGCAAAAGAAATTAGGCATGGAGAATGGTTATAATTTCAGCAAATACTATTTTCTTTATTAACTGGAATATATCTAATAATTATTTTTAATTTGTTTTGCATATTTGTGTCAATATTCAGAAAGATACAACCTTGGTGTCCAACATTTTGAACTTCAAAAGTATAAAATCCAACACAAAATATTGTGCTATGCTGAAAACAGTTTTGCCTATGTGATTCAACTTGATGCTGGCAAGAAAAGAGGTAGTTTTACAAGGGAGATTCAGTGTTGAGTTTGGGGACAGAGTTAATTTGAAGTGCTGACAGCATATCAGAAAAATTCTGGCAGTAATAGCAAGCAACAACTAGAGTGCTGATGAGAATGTGTGGCTGGTAAGTAATTTGGAGGGTTATCAGGAGTGAATTCACAGTCAATTTCCAGGGAGTTCATAAAGATAACAGACATACATTGGAAGAATTCTCTGCGTTATAGACCAAGAATGGAAAGTGGAGTCATCAAAGAAAGAACAAGCAAATATTTTGAACACATGATTGCTGTGTGCTATTTTTATAAATGCCTCAAAGGGAACTATAGCTTATATTTATGCTCTACTCTCTAGCTCACAATACAGTCCAGGGAATCAACAACTTAAAATAAACACCATGAAAGACATGACAAAGCCAAAGTATATGCATAGAAAGCCAGCAATTATGGAGTATCTGACATGTGCTTACAGAAGTGGAAAGGCTTTACATAGTACTGTGCTCAAACACATGCTTATTATGTTCAAGGGTCTAAGTTTGATTCTCTATAACCAAAATAATACAAATAAATAAATAATAATGTCATGTGGTAATTATTCATTAAATCAGCACAGATACATTGTGAAGCCAATACAGTGAGCTCTTCATAGATGCATGGCCACTGCATGCATGAATTCAAGCAACTGAAGACATTTCCAAACACAAAACCTGATTTTACCATGTGTCTGGTACTATGCTTAATCCATGCCACTGAACTGATATGTAAGCGTTTTATTAGGTATTATAGTGGATTTCTAACTGACGGTCAATTTATTAAACCCAGCTGAATTAAACTAGTGTGGTTCTCGGTGTTGGAGGCCCACCTGAGGGTTGTTGCCAGCTGCATAAAGGCAGAACAGGACAAGCTGCCAAAATGATGCTAGGGATGCTATCTGGAGAAAGAAGCTGTCAGAGCTGTTGGAAGCTGCTAATTTTCTTGGGCTGTTCTGCTGGAGAAACTTGTCAGTCTGGCTTTCCCAATGAACTTTAGAGAAGCTTGAGTCCTCATCTTGAGCATCGCTTCCAGAGGGGAAGATGGTGCACTGCTCAGCCTCATAAAGAAGCTTGTCACATTGGCTTTCCTGGTGGGTACTAGGCTTTCCTCATCATTTGAGGAGTTTGGGGCCTCACAGGTGCTGTGGTACTTTAGGGGGAACTCTGATTCTGACCTTAAGCATTGCTTTCTGGCTCCAGTTCAGATCCTTCTGCCTGGTACAGATCCTTCATCCTGCTAGCATACATTTTCTACCTTCCACCACTGACTTCTGGTCCTTTCCAGCACAGATCCCTGAAGTGGACCTGCATGATATTTTGTCATAAGCTCTAGGCCTCCAGTTGGACTTGTGAGAGGCATTGTTATGAAGTCTAGGTTTTCATTTGGACTTATGCAAGATATTAGGATCTAGGCCCTCAGCTGGTGTCTTTAGTATTTATGTGTATGGACAGATTTCCTGCATTTCTTATATATGATTCTTGGGTGATTCATTATAAAATGTGTCCTGTATTATATTGTTCCCCTTGCAAAAACCCCAAAGCATTACAGATATTATAAATACCACAGGCAGGAGTTAAAGTATATAGAAAGATATGTTAGGCAAAAGCAAATAGTGTGCCATTTTTTATAAAAATATGAGCATCCTTAAATTTAGGTATCTCTAGCAGGCTCCTGAATCAATCGCTCATCGATGCTGAAGGACATTTGAGCTAATGTCATACTGATTTCACAAATAAAAAGGGAGTACAAAGAATTTAAGTGACACAGCTTCTATCTCATATCTTTGAAGTGGCAAGGCTGGCAGAAAGACTAGTTCCAAAAATTTTGTACATACCTACAACACAGAGAAACAAAATTTAGTGTATGTATATTTGTTCTGATATTGCAGAATAGGTTGGAAATTTGTTGGATATTCAAGGATTGGAGAAATATACTTGAGATAGAAAACATATTACAGAGTCTTAGAACCATGACACTAAACAGAAGAATAACTAAATAAATTGATACAATCTGGCTATTAATATTTCACTCTGATTTGGAAGCTAGTCTTGATGGCCCCCTAAGAAAATTTTGCTTTTAGTTATTGTATTACTTACAGATTTATTCAATTTTCCAAATACTTTTCAATTGAAGGTTCCGTTGGCCTTGCTTTTAACTAAATATTATATTAACCTGCTGTCTCAATCACAAATATTTTATAAAACTATGTCTAAAGAAAAGCAAAATTTAAAAACATTCAAGGAATCTAAAGTTGTTTATTTTGCTTCCTATGCTTAATACTACCTGTAGAAGCCCAAAGCACTTTTCGCTTGTGCCAAAACACGTACTGTTCTAATTCAGTATGTAGCCAGTGTTTCCGCTTTTCTTTGTAACCTTTATATACCAATTATCAGGCCAACTTTATTCTCTTAAACTGTCATTTTCCATCCTCTGCAGCTTGTCCTGTCATCTCTCTTCCTAGACTCCCCACATTTGCTCAGCTTCCATGTGTAATGTTGCTCTTCAAAATTCCCCAAATCAATCTCAGTAGAAACTCCTAGCACCAGCATGATAAAGCAGAACACACAATATTGAGATGGTGCTTTCTTTGCTGATGTGTGGCAGAAAAATTATTACATTTCACTTATCTAACTAAGGAAGAGATTAGGTTGGAGATTAGCTGTCATACCAAAGTTTAAGCTCTGAAATATTTTCCATTGTTAGAGGAATGCTTTTTCACAAATTCTATTTTTGATCTTTTTTTTTTCCTCAGTAGGTGACAGAATGAAATTGCCCTTCTACATATTTAAGATTTTTCTCTTTTCACCATTCCTGTTTCAACAAACTGAATTAGAGATAACTGTTCTGTGTTTGCCTATGGAAAAACACTGCTTTATAGTAACAGCAATTGTTAATAGAGGACAGAGGAAGGACCTTATACATATTTATTATGCTTCCAAATGACTCATATGCTAATAAAGCAAATGCCTTAGAGTCAGTTGAGAACCTTTATGCATAGATTAGGAAAGGATTTAGAGAAAAAAATTAATTAAGTGACAAGATAAGTGAAATGGAATTTTTCTTGGGAAACTGTTTTTAGATAGTGTATTGGATTCCCAGTTACAAGTTTCTTTTTTCTTTTAACTTTTATTATTGAGCTTTAAAAATTCCCAGTAAAACAGGTTGTTCTCCTATATTAAATTCTCCTTAGCTTTATGTACTATATGTTTGAGTTCAAGAAAGACTATGTTCCTAATCTTAAGAAAGTCAAGACTTTGGGGGATAACATAATATTGCAAAAGGCTGCTTAGTTGTTCACAGAAAGCAGTAAGATGTGGAATGTCTCTGTAGGTCTTACAAGCCACCTAAAATTTCATGTGTAAATCATGTTTGACCTAGCCAAGGAAAAAAGAAGTATAAAGCACTAGATAAAAAATGCCTGCTTTGAAGAAAGGCAGAGACAGGACCACACTATGTGCATCCATACATGGGAGCAATAAAATTAGTGGAAATTGATCAAAATAATTTCTGTCAAACAGTGGATATTGCTTTTAACTATCTCAGAATCATTTACTGTATTTAATGACAGCTACTAAGTCTCCACAAGAATGTAATGATTTGGGGCATTATAATTTAACCAACTCTCATCTCCCTGCTTCAGTTTCCAGGCTAGCTTTGACAGCTAGTAGCCTTGCAAATGTGACAGTTGTGAGCAACTGATGGGCTTGTATTCACCAACAGTTACATAGTTGATTTGTAGCTCCTCAAAATGTCTCATCTTAAGGACTTCCAGGAGAATGCTAAACTGGTAAACAGCAACAAATCAACCTCTCCAAGATTCCAGTTCCAGACATTGGAAAATTACAACTCTGGGAAAAAAAGAAAGAGGGAAATGAATCTCCAGGATCCATGAAGAATCTGAAAGGAAAATTGGATCCTCCAGACAAAGTAAAGAGATAGATCTGAATCCAGAAATAGGAAGGGGTACCCTGAGACTTTTCAGCTTCTAGCTTGTGAGAGGAAAAGGGAAGACTGAATATAGAGAGCCACAGTGGAAGTGGATGACTCCAAGGGTTATCAGGGAGAAACACACCAGTGAAATGGAGCAGTAGATGCTGTACATTATGAAAAAAAAATGTGAATGATTCCAGTCCAAGTGACTTGAAGTGTCTCCTGGAGACAGTGTTTGGCGAGATGCTCTTTTGGGGGTGGGGGATCACCTGAAGCCTGGACTTACAGAAGCCATGGGTTGACTTCACCTCAGCATCTCCAGCAGTAAAATTCACAGTAGATTAGGTTTGTGTGTATTCGTCTCCCCAAACCTTCATGTAGTCATTGAGGCAGTTCCACTTTGTGATTACTTCATGATCCAAGGCTGGGATTATGGGTCTGAGTACTATTGGGATTATGAGAGTGAGTGCTACACTCAACCATGAGATGGATACCCTGAATGTAGTATAAGAGAGACAGAGAGACAGACTTGCACGCTGTTGCCATTGTTACTCCTCCCTTTTGCTCTTGCTGTTTTGCTGTCTTCTGCTGCCATGAACTGCTGCCCTTTGCCATGTGCCAGTCTGCTTTGGAGCCAGCTGAAAACGGACTGAAACCTCCAATAACTATGAGCTAAATAAACCTTTCCTTCCTTCATTTTGTGTATTTGTCCTAGCAGTGGGGGAAGAGTAACTGAGACAGTGAGGGACAACAATAGGGAATATCCCATGTCAGGGAGCTGTGGTGAGATCCGCAAAAGCTGAAAAGGTTAACCATGAGGCATAAAACGTAAATCCAGATTAGTATGCTGAGCTGTAAAAGGCTCAAGTCAACAGCTCCCAACATTGCTAGCTCTGCCAATAACCCACTACTATTATGGAATATTGGACTATATATACAACTAATTTCTGTTAATTCAATAAGAAGAAATATTTGTATCAATAGTGTTTAGAAAAGTTATCATGTCTGCACCTTGTAATCTGTACAACTACTATGAAGACAATAATATGCATTGCATTAATTATGGTGGCTGTCCTACTAACATGCTTTGAAACTGTCTCATTAAAACTAAAAAAGTTTAAAAAAATTAAAAAATCACCCAGAGAGTTATAAGCTAAATAACTCAGGCCCCAAGCCCCAAAAAGGAAGCCAGGATAAGTCTGATCTTCTGTGGATTCAAAAATACCAGAATTGGCACCCAGACCTAATCTTATTGTAGCATTGCTAGTATTATGGAGCACCCCAACCTAATTTGCCTGTAGCATTGCTGGACTTATTCAGTGTGGATCTGCCTCTGACTGCCTCTGCTGTCTCCCAGCAAGACCAGAATCATATCCTGAACTGGATACCACCACTAAACTGTAACCTACCAGAAGCTAACCACTGTCTCGAAATCACAGAAAAACTTCCTTTTGTTCATCCTTTCCCTGTGATTTTGTTGGTAATGTTGCTATTCATTTTTGTCATGTCATGTTATGTTTTCATTGTTTCTATTTTCTATTTCTGTTGTTGATTTTTTTCTTTCTTTCCAAACTTTTTCACCAGTTTTATGAGGCTTGAGTAATTTTCCTTTGTCATTCAACCTTGTTTCTCATGTTTATCTGTTGTTCTATGGGCTTTAAATTTTTTGCCCTTAAGGTGAAAATCATTCTATTGAGGGAATATTTACTATATAAATTTTCTTAGTTAGCTTACACTTTGTTATATAACTACAAATCTTGTACCTGTGGTTGAATGTGACAAATTAATAGTTAGCAGTTTGTCATTTTCTAGTCTTTGATTGATACTATTTTTATTATTGAATGGACTATGTTAGCTGAGCTGACATAGCTGTTATGATCAATTGGTCTTCCTTGTATGCCAATACATAAATTCTCTTGGTGTCATAAATAATACTATAGTCCAGTAACAAATCTGGTTGGTAAGCCAAACACACAGCAATCTTTAATCCCTAACAAATTAAAGAGATATGGTCTTGGGATATACTCAAAAGCTATAAGCCAAGTATGCATAGAGGACTGCTCTGAAAGGCACTCATTTCCTAAAAAATGTCTTGATGTTAGTAATACAGTGACTCACGAGAAGCAATTTACAAGCCTCAATGAGAAACAAATAAACAACAAAATATTTGAGAAAACATGGAAGCAAGATGTAATTCATCATCTTCAACTCAACCAAAGTAAATCGAGAGCAAATTGAGGTGGGAAAAAAAATCAAATGGCAACCAGCTGAATTTTATGAAACAATAGCAACTGAAGTAACAAAACAGATGAACAAGGCTCTTGACAAAACCAAAACAGAGATAATCAAAGAGAAGCTTCACATAATGAACAAAATGGTTAGTGAATCTAGAGTAAATGATAGATTTTAAAAAATAGAAAAATTTAAGAAGGACATGGAAGGCAAGAATGCTCAATATAAAAAAGAACTGGGTATCATAAAATAGACTCAAATGCAAATCCAGATTATAAATTTTACTGAAAGTATAGACATCAAAGTCAAACCTGTGAAGACAGGACAACAGATCTAGAGAAGAGGTTTACAGTTGGAGATTATCAAATGCACAACCTCTTGAAAATAACAAAGAAGCATGAAAAATCAACTTAATAGCTGTTAAATAATATAAAGAAGGCTAATATGAGATTAATTGGAATCAATAAAAGACAGAAGATAGCGCAAAGGTCATAAAATACTGTTCACTGAAGTAATATTAGAAAACTTTCCAAGCATGGAAAAAGAATTTGAGATGCAGATGAATGAGTGATAGAAAATTAATTCTGACAACAAAAAAATCTGCACTAAGCCTTTTAATAGTCAAGACTCCATTAATTAAACACAAAAGCAGAATATTAAAAGTTATTAGAGAAAACAATCACCTATAAGGGAAAGCCCATCAGTATTACACTAGGCTTACCAACATGAAAATGCAATCATCAAAGAAAGTTTGGAGCAAAGCATTTCAAACTCTGAAAGCAAACAGCCTTCACCCAGATTGATGTACCCTGCAAAATTATGTTTCAAAATTGATGGAGAAGTAACATACATACATATTAAAGAACACCTGAAGAAATCCATGCCCACCAAACCAATACTCCATAAAGTTTTGAAGTATGTTCTAGTAAAAGACACCAATTCCAAGAATCCCAAGAGAATGAATCCATGGAGCAAGGCAAACAATTACATAGAAAAAACAAAGGGAACCAACAAGAAAGTAATAGGACAAGGGTAAGGCAGTACATATCAGATACAATCATGAGTGAGAATTGACTCAGTCCAACAATGAAAAGAAACAGATTGACAGAATGGATTAAGAGACAAGATCCAACAACATGCTACATACAGTAAACATATTGAACTCAAAAATAAATATATAGGGCCCTGGCGAGATGGCTCAGAGGCATAAGCACTGACTTGGCAAGTACGAGGAGGTGAGTTTAATCCCAGGCTCCACATGCCAGACACGCTGTCTCAGCTCTGGTTCCCTCCCCACGCCAGGTGTCCCGGTATGATATATATTCTGGAAATCAAAGGATGGCAAATAATACTATATGTAACAGGAATCAAGAAAGAAGCAGGCAGCCACACGTGGTGGCACAGCCTGTAATCTCAGAATTTGGGAGGCTGAGGCAGGAGGATCATGGTGAGTTTGAGACCAGGCTGGGATACAAAAGTGAGCTCAAGGCCAGCCTGAACTGCATAGCAAGACTCTGTCTCAAAAAAAGACAAAAGAAAAGAGAGAAAGAAGGAAACAAAGAAAGAAAGAAAGAAAGAAAGAAAGAAAGAAGAAAGAAAGAAAGAAAGAAAGAAAGAAAGAAAGAAAGAAAGAAAGAAAGAAGCAGGGACAGCTATTTTAGTTGCAGATATATGGTATTTCAAGCTACCTCAGTCACTCTTCTATCATTTCTGGGACAAATACCCAACACTCAAAATGAAGGAAGGAAAGGCTTATTTAGCCCGCAGTTACTGGAGGTTTCAGTGCATACTCAGCTGGCTTCAAGGCAGCACAGCACATGGCAAAGAGAAATATTTTATGGTGGTGGCAAAGAGCAAGAGCAAAGAGAGTAACAGCAATAATGGCTAAAGAGATTAAGTGTCTCTTATTTGCCCTAGGGTGGGTGTGGCACTCATACACATAATCCCAGCTACACTCAGACCCATGATCCCAGCAGTACTAGGACCCTTAATCCCAGCCTCCGATCATGAACTTCTTTTTTCGCTCATCAAATGCCTTTTAAAATTTTTAAATCTTTTATTCATTTTAATGAGGAAAAAGATAAAATAGCAATGAAACAGGTTAGTAGGACAGTTACAAT
>PVKN010039442.1:0-10883 GCA_004027915.1 Capromys pilorides | reverse complement strand
ACAAGGTAGACAGAAAATTTTTCTGAAAATGTGTGATTACTTACAAAGTAATTGGATTCCTTGTTGGTTTGGGATTGGTTAAGAAAAAGTGCTAACTTCAGAGGTGAAACCCCTCAGTTCACCTCACAGACTAGTTATGGAGCCATGGGAAAGCTGCTTACCTTTCTGGTCCTCATTTTCTCCATTAGTAAAAGGCCAATCAACTTCTACTCACAGATGTGTTGAGGAGGAAATGAGGCAAGGAATTGGGAAGTAGTGGCTAGCTCATTTTCATCAAGCCTGCCATGCAGAATGGGTGTTGAGGAGTGTGCCTTCCCAGTTAGCCAGCTGTTAGCATTTGAGGATGACATTGTTCTCAGCAATCCATCAGCTCTCTAGAGGAATAGAGACCGTGGGTGGGGATAGTAGTCACCAAAGTCTCCCAGAGCCACACAGGTTCTGAGCACAGCAGGGTTCTGTAAGAAAAAAGAGAGAGGCTCTCAAGGGGCCTGCTTTTAAGTGAGGTATTTCCTTGATGGTGCAGATAGAGGGTCCTTTGCTTAGACATAGTCTCAGTACCATGACAGCTCTTATATAAAAGACCATCTATGGACATGTCTAGTAAATTGGGTCCTGGGAGCCTCTATTTTTCTGTTAACTGGGGCTGTTTGAGATCTTGGGGGGTGTCTGAGTTGCTTGCGATTCTGTTCCATTCATGTTCAGTTCCAGTTACGAGTTTCCTTTTGGGAATAGAAGTATGATGATATGAGCTTGCCCTGTAGCAATTTGAACATGATACTAAGAACACTACTGACACCTTATTGGGCCTCACTCTTACCCTGAAAGAATATTATCATCTTTATTTTACCAAGAAAGAAACTGAGGCACAAAAAGGTGCAAGCACAAAAAGTGCAGTGGCACAGCCTGCATACAAACTCAAGGGGCATGAATCAGAATTCATGTTCTGTTTTATCAGAAGGGATCTTGGGAGGCAAGCCTTCCAGAATGTTCTTGTTCAATAGAAGTAATGAGAAAGCTACTTGCTCAGGCTGGAACCTTTCTCCGAGTTATTCCAATTGGCTTAAAAACAATAGCTTTGAAAGAGAGATAGTATATTGAGTGATTTCCCTCCACTTCCACTCCAAAAGACGTCTTCCCAGAGCATGTGAATATGATCATATTTAGAAAAGGTTTTTTTTTTTTTCCGATTCAATTAAGAATCTTGAAATGAGATCATCCTGGATTTAAGGTGACTAGGATGTACCCTAAATCTAATGATCAGTATGCTTAGAAAAGAAGAGAAAACACAAAGAGCAGAAGGCACTGTACAGTGATGGTAGAGATGGGAGCAGTGTGGCTGCTCAGTTACCCCAAACAGGAGAAAGCCATGAATACATTTCACTCCAGTGTCTTCGGAGACACTGTGGCCCTGCTAACACTGATTTGGAACTTCTGGCCTCTACAGCATTGGAGAATAAATTTCAGCTGTTGTAAGCTGTTCAGTATAGCAATCCTGAGAAACTAACATGAGATAGTGATCCCTAGAAGTAGTCTTGAAGCACTATTTCGCCTCAGAAGCATTGGTGGTCAAGGTCAACAGTAGAAAAATATTAATACCACCAGTCCTTGGGAGAGTAAGGGACAGCAGGAGAGAGGGAAAGTGGCTCCTTCCAGGAAGGTTCACCATCTTCTTTACTCAGAAATTTCTAGTCCAGTGCTCAGAAGCCACAGGAGTGGCAGAAACATCTACCTGCTGAGTGTTCAAGAGGGGCCTTGGTTCCCAGTGGTATCCAGGAAACCTCAAGAGTGGCCAGTTATAATGGCCCTCAGCAAGGCGCCTGCATTTTGTTAATTTCCCCTTCAGCTCACTTGAACTACTTTTCAATCTGTTGAGGTGAATTTTGTTTTATTCCTGATAAAATGGGATGGAGAGGAAGTAAAGGTGAGAGGAAGTAGTTTTTTCTGAGTATTTTATGTCATTGTCACTGACATATCTCTTGCCTGGTATCTTATTTGAATCAGGGGTCTTTGATTGATGCCCTCGATATCTTAGAGCAGCAAAAGAGTGTTTGGTCCCCTACTAAATTCAACCTTGTTTCCCAGATTCTATGCTTTTTTGCTCAAATGCTGAGCTGTTGGTAGCTGTGATGTGGCTAGGAATGAGGAACAGATAGCCAAAAGGCCAGGGATTTGAAGGCCAGAAATCAGAGTTCAGATCCAGCTGTTCATCCTGGAAATGCATGCAAGATCTATGAGGCTGCACACTCTTCACATTTGAGAAAACATGTCCAGAGGGAGGCAGGGACCTGTCCATGGCACATCATTTTGCTCGCTGCAGAGCTGCAATTGAAAAGCAGGATTCTTCCTGATTTCTGTTGCTGCACAGGTTTATTTCCCCTTCCTGGCCTTTATGAGATGCCAGGAGCTGGACAGGCCTACTGAATTCTTTTTCCAGCTACAAGTTTTCTGTCCTTTCTTGAAACCTTCAGTCTAGTGCCCTACTGTTTCTGAGACATGGATCACATTTCAGTTGGTTATGTAGGTCTCTTCACTTGTCTACGAGGGTCAAGGTCAGGGCCTGAGGCTGAAATGCCTCAGTATTCCTTCTAGAGCCCAGGCAGTGACTGGCATAGAGAAGGGGCTTAGCATATATTTATCAAATGAATGAATGAATGAAAGAATATGAATCTCTAACAGTATAAGGTCTTCTATGTAAAAGCATGTACTAAGAGCAGATTAAAATAGATTCATTTTGTGTTAAATTACATTAGCAGTACATGAGAATTTCAGATTTTAGGAGAGAAGAAATTACAGACCAGTTCAGGCATTCCCCTTCTTCAGTGCTGTCTAACCGCCAAAGATCAAAAGGAGAAAAAGTAGCCTAATGTTGTCATTCTGTTTTCTTCTTGTTCTCTTTTCCTGCTTGAAGAGCTGTGAAATTACCCATGCTTTGAAATACACATACCACAATATCCAGTGTCATATATATATATATATATATATATATATATATATATATATATTTCATTCTTCTATTTTTCTTCTTCTTTGCACTCACATTGTGTGGATAATTTACCCTTTCCTCATATTTGAAAAACAAAGGTTATTAAATGCAGAACCCGCCCCCCCAGCCCCACATGACTGTCTAGTAGCATCATGGGTGCTCAGCCAGCTTTGCTGAGTGAAGCTTGAGCAGGACTCAGAGATGATCAGGGTGGGTTGGATGTGGAGGAGCTCTTAGTATAGCTTTGGAGCAGGAAGGACAAGCCAGTAACTGTGGAGGTAGCCCTCATGCAAGGGCTTCTGTTATGCAGGGAGAGCATAGGAGAGGCCCTTACTCCAGAAAGTTCCTCTGGGGCAGAGTCATTAGGGGCCACCCAACAGCTTATACCCCTAGTCTCTGCTAAAGCCTTAGAAAAGTAGCGGTGCAGAGTAGTGCAGCAGAAGTGGTTAGGCAGATGGGCCCGAGAGCTTCATGGCCAGGCTTCCTTCCCTGCCACATTTTGTAGCCAAAGGACGGTAGCCAAGAGGTTCAGTCTCATCTGTTCTAAGCTAAAGACAGCAGTGTCTTGCCCGGTAGGAGACGGATCTCTATACACTGGGACAGAGCCTGACCGCTGACAGACACCCTCTGTGTGTGCCTTATGGTGCAGGCCATGGGGAGTGGCTCTTGACGTCATCATGGTGGAGTACCAACAGCTTCCGACTGAGTGCTTTTCTGTGGCAAGAGTAGTATTGCCTCCCTCTAACTCTTGGGGAAGCTGCAGCTCTGAGAAGTGAGGTAACCTTCCTGGGGTCCCACAGCCACATTCCAGATCTTTTGATGGAGGGGATCCAGTGAAGTGACCGTGGCCACAATAGCCAGGTCACCATCACTTCCATACCTACTCCTGCATCTTCCATGCTGTTCAGAAAACCAGAATTGAGCCACTACTCTGCTGAAATTGCCATGGCCATAGGGAAGGTTTTCCTAAGAAGGGATGCTCCACAGGCTGTCAGTGAACTATGTGGACCATTGGCCAGTGAGATGTCATGGTTGGGACTATAAATTGTTTCTTTAAAGGAGGGAAAAAATTACACCTCATAAACCCTTGGTGTCATATTGACTGAAACAGGCCAAGAAACTGATTTACCACATTCTTCCCCTTCCACTAGCCTTCCTGGGGACAAGGATTTGGAACTACTTTCTAGGCCACAAGAAATCTGGAGGAGTGGGATCTGAAAGAGAGAGAGGAATCATGCAGCCCTGGATGAGGGCAGTGAATTTGTGACTTTCAAATAGCATTGAGGAATTGGTGTGGATGATGTGCACACATACACTTTAAGATCCATGGTTGTGTATGTTCTTAGGTGTGTGTCATTGACATTTGGAATGTGCCTTCTGTAATTGACAGGATATGTCTGTTATTTAAGGTGGAGTTCCCTCTAGGAGACAAATCAGGGCAGGTTGAAAGTAAGAGGGAGGGCCAGCAGGAGGGATGCTGTGCTGTCAGCCCAGTGGGAGAAACTTAACCACCTCCTGTGCAAGCAGAGAGGAAGGGACTGGCCCCTTGCCCTCCTGCCTAGCCACAGTAAGGCCTTCCTGCCTTTGGCCCCTGCCTACATTCCCAGTATATCCTGCTGAAGAGACTACTTCACTCTTCTTGGTGCCACTGTCTCCTTATGCAAATGCACCCGTCTTTTCCTGTCATTCCTAGGAGTGCTGAGGAATTGCTGTGGGTGATGTCCAAACACATACTTCAAGATCCATGGTTGTGTGTGTGCCTTCCAGCATCACATGTGTCAGAGAGGTAGAAGGACTTGGTCCTGAAACTGGCACTACTTTCTTTCTTTCAAATGTAGAGGAGAGTACTGGTTGCCTTATCTTCACTAGGCTGCAAGGAGGTATCTCACCCAACCTAAAACAAGTGGGGTGAATGTCATGGTGACTACTCTGTCTGGAGAAGGAATTCAAGTTAGATGTGACTGCTAATCCTGGTTTGTCAACTTCAATAGATTAGGAAATGCTTAGGAGACTAGTAAAGCACAGTCCTTGGTGTGTCTGCGTGGGTCACGGATGCATCACCTTGGGCACTATATGTGGTCCCTTGCCGCTTCCTCTCTGTTCCTCTGCACTGAACTGGCAAACTTTCTGTTATGAGGTTGTTGTTTTTTTTTTTTCACCTTGGACCCTAGAAGACTATGAACTGAGGGGCCAGGGAGATGGCTCATTGGCATAAGCACCTGTCTGGCAAGCACAAGGTCCTGAATTTGATTTCCAGTACAGGAAAAAAAAAAAGAATATAGACCGAATCTCCTATAACCATCATCAAAATTAAACCTTTCATCTTTTAGGTTGTGGGCATCAGGTGTTGCATCTCAGCAACAGGAAAGGTAGCTGATACCAATGTTTTCTAGAATATCTCTAATAGCATGTTGCTTACGGCTTCCTAAAGCAACTTGTGCCAATTTCACACAGTGCCTGCCACTTGGCAAGTTTTCCTTATGCTGAGCTGAAATTGATCTCCCTGAATTATGTACCCATGTATAGATAAACCAAAGTCTTGGCTTTGCCCTCTGTAAGAGGTTTCCCATTTAGTTACTACGGACTCCTAGGATTCTCTTCTCCCAATGCATCATTTGTTCCTGTCCAATTGCAACTCTATAAAGAATGATAGACTCGAAGCCTTCATATATAAGTGGATGCACCTTGAACATATACTCATAAGTGAAATAGACCTGACCTACATGTGTCAATACGATATAGTCTCCCTAGTGTGAGAACTCAAAAGAAGAAATAAAAGTGGAAAGGCATAATACAGCTAAATGGAAATCAAGAACTTAAGGATTAAACAACGAAGAGACAGCAAGCAGGAAAGTTAGGAAACATGGCAAGGGCAAAACCGTGCACTTATATGCATAAGATGGTTAAAACAATTGTCCTAAGAATCTCCAATAGGTTTTTGAAATTAGCATTTAATTGGTAGAATTCTCACCCTGATTAACTCTATATGCAACTCTAAAATACTTCTGTATGCTGTTCTTCTGCTTCTTCCAGTTTCATTGCATAACCTAAGTGGCATAAATTGGAATTTTCAAAGAGAGGTAAATATTTAAGTAAATTCACATCCAGGCTTCCCCCATAGTACTTGGTAAATGTGCTTCCTTTTCCCTGTGTTTTTCTTTCACCTGATTGGGCTCTGTTTCTGAAATACATTTCCTATACAGCTTTACCTTTCGTTTTTACCTCAGACTCAGCATCTACTTCCAGTGCTTGCTGTAATACAAAGTATGATCAGCAAATATGGTAAACAGTTAAACTTTAAAAAGTCATCATCACAATAAAAGACACACTGCCATGAATATCCCTCAAAATCCTCCCACCTCGTATTGGACACACTTATCCCATAATTCTGGCCATTTTCTGAAGCAGTTCTGGAAGTCTTTCACAAGTGTCTTTAGTTGCACTGTCCTTGCCACCTCAGTGTCCTGAACTGATGTAAAAGTTTAACTGCAATAGTCATTTTGACTTTGGGAGGTGCCATATCCAGCAAATGGTGCACATGAGTACGCACTGTCATGTTTTCGTGAGTCTGTCTTTCCACTTGGTGCACTTAACAGCAGTATTCACTGTATTTTTTAAAATCACAATTAGTAAATGCAAAAGCGTTCTAGGACTGCTTCAGAAAGTAGCAAGGATGCTTCTTTGGCAAGCACAGGTACCAGGGTTTGCTTCCTGGTCCTGTGTGCCATGCTGGTACTGCCCCCAGGGCACACTGAGCCAGCAGCTGAGTCCAGGTGTGGTGGCTCAAGCCTGTAATCCCAGCACTGGTGAGGCTGAAAACAAGAGGGTCACTATGAGTCCAAGCTGTGTAGTGAGACCCCGTACCAAGTGCATAAATGAAAAAAAGAAGTTGCCAGGGTGATGGGATAAGGGATATACTCTCTCAGGGAATGAGTATATTCTGAGAGGGAGTGATGACTGCGTTTCTTTTACTCTAATCCAAACTTTACATTTCTTTTTGGTAAGGGGATTCAAACTCAGGACCTTGCACTTTCCAGGCAGGAGCTGTGCCACTGAGCTATATCACTGGCCCCTTCTAATATAAATCTTAAATGTAAACACTCACTTTATAGTTCAGTCACCTCATGCAAAGTACCACAAAGTTATTGACCTTAAGCAATACACCTTTATTCTCCTATATTTCTGAAAGTCAAAGTCCAAAGGGAGTCTCACTGGGCTAAAATCAAGGTTTAGCAAGACTGGTTCCCTTTGGAGTTTCCAGAGAAGAATCCATTTCCTTGCCTGTTGTAGTTTCTAGAAGTGTCCTGCACTGTTGGACTTGTGGGCCTCTCCTCTAAGCTAAGCCCAACAATGTCATTATTGTCTTCTGATTTCAGTTCTCCTCACCCCTGGTACCCCTCTCTGACAGTGTTTCCATCATAACATTGACTGTTTTTAATTCTCACCTTCCCCTTTCCTCCTGCTTCACTTACAAGGACCCTTGTGATTATACTCGTTTTATTCAGCTAATCTTGAATGAGCCTTTGGCCCCAGATCCTTAATTGACTCACATCTACAAAAGTCCCCTTTTCCATGTAAATTCACACAGTCATAGCTTCCAAGCATTGACACAAATGTCTTTGGGAAGGATACTAGTTCTACCTACCTCAGACTCACTCTGCTAACAACACTATGACATTAGCAGAACAAGCTTCACTGGTCATGGATAGGCTCAGCAGGAGGCTGGGCCCCTTTGTACCCACCCGAACCCCAGCCTCCATCACAGTGGGGTGCTGCACTACCTGGGGGAAGGAGGTGCAGAGCAAGCCAGTTTAGGACAGGGTCAGCCATCAGTGGTATTTGAAGCAGCTCATTTCCAGAAACTTTCCTTCCAGGTTCATGAAGGTCCTAGCAAGAATCGGAGTTCAGTGAATGACCAGCTGATTAGGTAGGTAGGTCACTGCCCCGCCTTGTATGACCTTTCATCCAGCACCTATCAATGTGTCTCTTTTCTCTCTTCAGAAATAGCTGGAGGTGCCCGTGAATGTATGAATTCAGCCCCAGGGTCCTTGCCCAGCCAAGCAACACCATCCCCGCCATCTGACCCCACTTACCAGCCTAGCTTCACTTCCTGCTGACCTCATAGACAGCCCTGCCCTCCAGCTTTGCTGCCTGAGCAGAAATGACAGCACCGTGCACACACAGGCTAGCTGCTCAGACTCAGGCCCTGCTCTGAGGGCTGATGAAGTCAATCCTGTACACCATTCCATAGGTAGGTGCTGTCACTATCACCTTTTCACAGCTAAGGAAGCAGCCCTAGAGCAGACAGTAATGGATACATGTGAGTAAGTGGCCATGAGACCCAGGATTCCAACTTAAATACTTTGGGTTCATTCCATGATTTTAGCCATTTTAATAGGCCTCCTCTCAAAATGTCCTGTGCTACTGTTCTGTCCTGTGTACCTTTGTCATAATGCTCTTGATGTTTGGCAAGCCAGTTTTTCCATCAAGCCACATTCAACTATTGCTTGACTATCTCCTGCCCTGTGCACTGTACTCCTTCCCACTCCAGCCGACTCTGCTGTTCTTTCCTCTGGTCTCTGTAGTCATGGTACCTCTGGCTCATTCTGCACTGTAGTGAGCACTTGCCCCGCATCTAGATCTCTGAGAACCAGCCCAGGCATCCCATGCATGTTAGTGTCTTTGCGTCTCAGGACTCCATGCCCTGCTAGGCTAGCTCAGTCTAGACCCTTTAGGAGAGAAAATAACTGATACTTAGCCAAGAAGCTCAACTTCCACTTGAGAGGCAACTGTCTAAATCAGAGCCCTTTCACCATTGGTAAGTTATGGAACCTCATTAGATCTCCATGCCAGCCAGAGAGACTCTTCTTCTTGGAGAACAATAAACTCACAGATGCATCACTCCTGTAGTTAAACTCTGAGAATTCTTGGAACTCCTTCTAAAGCTCTCTTCAGGGAAAGAATCCTGCCGTTTTCTTAGCCTGTCTGGGAAGCAGTCATTTCAAGGAGCTTCATTTTATTGGACCCTTCCAATCCCATGAGCAGCAGACCTTTCCCTTCCTGCCACAAGTCAGAGCTGGTGGCAGACATAATGGGCCCTGATATCTAAGTGCTTACTTGCCTCAGCATCCATTTTAAAAGCTATAAAGATATAGCCATGGGCCTGGCCTGTGAGGGAGTGGCTACAACAGGATAGCAGTGAGCCTTGTTATCTCCACAGAACCCTGGGAAAGAAGCTGGGAGGTGACTCTGGATGCAGGCAAAAATGCCGCAGACCCTGTGCCTGAGGTCATTCTACCAAGAGTAGAGTCACTAGGGGATGGGCTAGTAGTAAACCTGTCAGAGAAGAAGGGGCCAGATGCTGGGAAGAAGCAGATAGTGGTCAAAGTGAGATTTCCTGAGGTTCCTCTAAGGTCAAGGAGGAGGTCTTGAAGCCAGGCGGTGCCTGGGGCCTCAGCATTCAGCAGCTCTGCTCGTCATCCAGCCCCATAGCCAGTGAACAACTACAGGACAAAACTTTTGTACCATCTGCCAGGGTGTTGATTGGCTCTGAGTCTTCCAGGTCAGCTTGCTAAGATTGAGGGAGATGAAAAGTCTGGATGAGGTGCAGGAATACCCAGAGTCAAGAAGAATGAGATTGAGTCTGGCTGTGCTAGCTTTGTGGGTGACTCTGGGTCTTCCCTCTCCTCACTGGGCGATGAATGTCCATCTGGCAACTAGGCCATCTCCAAGGGCTTCTCCCTAAATGTAAATTCTTCAATTCTAAGATATTCATCCTTCAGTCACTGGTCTAGGATAGTCCTAATTTCTTGAGACATCATGAATTTTATCTGTGGAAGAGAAAGTTCTTATTTCATTATTAATTCGACATACCATAACTGAGGCCATGTGGATACCAGGCACTGGCTGGTTACTAAGGTTCTAGTAAGTAGCCAACCTGTCCCCCCTTATAGTGAGCTTCCCATTAAATGGGAAGAACTGGCATGATAAAACAAACATTGAGATGCTGTGTGTATGCCCTGGGCGCTTATGGTCATGTCCTAGAGAATTCAGGAGCTAGACATCCCTAATCTGAGCATGGAACTGGCCTGCAGGTCTAATGAGAAGGGATATGGACAAGCACCATGAAGAGACAGGGAGAGGAAAGAGCCAGGTGGACACCATTTCTTCTGGACACTCAAGCCAAGGGGCTGGAATGAGTGGTAGCCCTGAAGCAATGTGCGTAGCAAGGCCATGGTTGAGGTAGAGTTATTTCTGTACCTGCCTGGAGCCTCACCAGATACTCCACAAATGGTGCAGCTCTTATAGTTCCATTTTGCAGCAACAAAGGCCTACCAGGGTTTACAGTTACCTGTTTAAGATAACAAAAAAGCTTAATAGCTAAACTCAGATTCTTACCTAGATGGGAATCACTTCCAATCTCACATCACACTTCTTCATGCCACTCACCTGCATATTTTGGCTCATTCTATACTTTTAAAAATCTCTTATT
The DNA here is from genome assembly GCA_004027915.1 of Capromys pilorides. NCBI lineage: Eukaryota > Metazoa > Chordata > Mammalia > Rodentia > Capromyidae > Capromys > Capromys pilorides. Next base: position 408 of record PVKN010039442.1, on the reverse strand, counting down.
CAAGCTAAACATTTGAGAGCATCGTGAATTTTTAAACGTACATGTAGGTCCTAAGGATAACTCCCCAAGAGAAACTTACCTCTGCCAGTTCTTGCCTCCGAAAGCCTATGGTCTTTGCCCATCTTAAATTTGATGCCAGGCTTCTGGGTAGCATGGGCTTCCTCTTTGTGCACCACATGCATACACACAAATGCGCGCACACACACACACACACACACACACACACACACACACACACCCCTAATCCTTACCTTCTCTCTTTGGCAGGAAGTAAAATGCTCATTAGTTGCAGTGCTCACTCATGGCAAGGGTGCCTGGCTTGTGACAATGTGCCAGTTGTCACCTGGCTTCTGCCTTTCTGTCCTCAGTGAACACCCTCATTCTGCAGAAAAATCATTGGCCATCCTA
>PVKN010039441.1:0-10882 GCA_004027915.1 Capromys pilorides | reverse complement strand
TTTTTAAAAAGCTGTTCTGAGCATCTGAAAAAATAAGAAGCAGTCAAGAAACTATTCTTTTATTCACAAATCATATAATCAAAGAGACAAACACTTTAGAATTATAGGAAGATAAAGAACATCATTTCCTGAAGCCAGCATGGAGCTCTACCCTACAGATTTTCAGCAGGAGCACAAGTGCTTGCAATCTCCCAAGCAGAGCAGCTTCCTCCAGGCACCTGGTGCTACTTTACTCTTCCCTCCTCCAGTGAAAATTATTGGACTTCTAAAATTCTACCTTTTCCATGAAATTTCCTGAGAGAGTCCCATTTAGCCCCATTTAGAGAGAACTTATCAACAATTTCTTCTTCCTCTTTTTTATTACAGTCATCTAAATAACTTGGAGCCCAAATCACTTTTTATCCCAAGATCCTGTTGTATGGTCTTTGGGATAATCAACACTTTTGGCAAAAAATAGCTTCTGTAACTCTCATCTCATTTCTTTTCTTATTCAGATCTTTAGCATGTTCAGTCTTTGAAGGCAGAAATGTGGTTATAATGCTTACAATCTTCAGAACAAGAGGAGAGGGTAGCACTAAGGAAAGAATGAATGAAGAGTCTTCACCAGAGGAATGAATGTTTTAATCCCTACTAGTTTCAAAATTTTGAAAACTAGCAGTTAATTGGTAGAATTCTCACTCTGACTAACTATATATGCTGATGTCTGTGAAGTAAGCAACTCCTCTGAAGATCACAGTGGGCAGCACTAAAACCATGCTTGGAATGCCTATCATTCTGGTCTTCCAAATGTGTACTGCTTCTAATGTCATGTCAATTATTGCTATATTCTGTCTCAAGTAAATGTTTGTTTAAAAAAATGTAATAAAACAGAATAAGACAAAGCAACTGGAGACCAAAATGGTGTGCGGCCAGTCGTAACACTCGCAGTGTCCAACAGCCCCTCTCTACTTGATGATCCCAACTTCAGTATCTTCTGTCTGTCTTATGCTTCTCCACTGCACCAAGCTGCTTCTTGATGTTGAAGTGCCAAAGGAGATAGACTGGATAATAACTAAATGGGATATTGAACTTCTATTTTGATTAGTAATGAATTTAAGCAAAACTTTGACTTTCTGCTGATGTACATAGTGTGTATTCCACTTGTGTTATATTTGCAAAACACTAGTATCTTTTCTTCTGTAGCTTTAGAAACTATTTTTTAAACATGGGACATCACATTGAATTTAGTCATCATATCTCTTTATATTCTATTTTGGAGTCAAGTTTGAGTCACAGTTACACCTACAGCATAATTTGTCATCATGAAACACTAGAAACTTCATAAATTTCTTTTAAAAATGCATGAAAAATACTGGAATGCCTGCATGGGTAGAGGAAGAAGGGCACACATATTTTGGGGATTCCCAAGTGGTTCCTTTAGGCCTTCTAATATCTGGGAAAATCTCCAACCTTCCACCTCAACCTTTTGACTTGTTTATTTTTAAGGATCATGCCAAAATCATTCTGAGAACATTTAATGACAGGCTGTAGCTTTCTTTTCAATTAAAATAATCAGCCCCACATTACCATTGTGTGAAGCATTTCCTAATTCTCTTGTTTTTAAGGGTGACAATGCCTTCTAATTTAAAAGTTAAAACTAGCATTTATCTAGTTATTGAACAAGTCTGCTGTTTATCCTTTTTTGCTTTCTTTGTTAAGACAACTTGGAGACTTAGCATTAAAAGGCATTCCCTGGTGAGTCAGACTCCTTTAGAGCCCAAAGACCTTTCAGTTTTAATATGCAAGTAGCTACAGCATGATGCCCATGCTAATTGCTGATAGGATGAAAGTGATTGCTACATGACTATGTATGATTATCCGGAATTCACACTGGACTGATTGGTTTTATAATGTGGGAAAGAAAGGTGAAAAGTTATAGCTACAAAGTTACCTGAACTTTGACTATAGTTTTAGGGTAAATTATCTTTGCGGTAGTGAGAAAGTACTAAAAGAAAGGAATAACTATAGGAAAATATAGTTAAATTAGAAGGATAGGCAATACATTTGAATTCCCTTCCATTTTCCAAGCATTTCTTATCTTTGATTGGTCCAAGTTTTGTGCCTATGAAAAATGCATCTGGAAGAGAGAAGAACTCCTGGTGTGTCATGCAAACACCTAGATGTCTCATTTTTGTGGAAACTAAATTCAGGTAAAGTCATGCAGTTCTGGGGCCGATTTGAGAGAAGATAGCCAAGAGCCAAGAGAAGGGCATGAAGAATTTCCTTGAATAATGAGTGCTTGGAGGAATTGAAAAGCTTACTGATAGAAAGGATGATGATGGAAATCAAAGTGGGTTGAAGGTTAGAAATCTGATGCGTTCACTCACTTTGCTGTGAAATGTGTAATCTGTGGGAGACCGGTCACCACTCTGCTCTGGATCTAACTTTTCTAGATTTACAAATGAAAATTTCAAAGGAGAAGATCTTTGAAGTTTCTTTTCACTCTAACACTGATATGAACCTAAATGTTAATTGGACAGTTACTTGTTGATTTAAAAAAAAATAGAGATGATAGATAGATAGATAGATAGATAGATAGATAGATAATTAGAGGTACAGACGAGATTAATTCTTCATATTCTTCATTTTTTAATACCGGGACTCAAAACTCTGGACCTTGTACTTGCCAGGCAGGTGTTGAGTCACTGAGGTTTCTCCCTGGCCCCAGAGGAACAGATTTATTCTACACTGCTGTAGGAAGCAGTAGTCAGAAAAATAATACTGAGACAAGACAGTTGCTCAATATATAAAAAGTGACCCTCTCACAATTAGAATTACTTAAAAATAGAAAAGAAGCCTTACACAGTAATAAGATCTGTCTCTGGAATTATTAAAACTTTGTATTACTAGACATAGTCGTCCTTCAGTTTTTGATAAACCTTCTCCTACTTTTTACTTTGTGAGTTCAAATTAAGATCCAAATAACACTTCTCTAGGGTTTGCTTTCTGTGTCTGGTGAAGTTTCTTCTGTTTCATGGTGAATTCTGCCCTTCCCTTTCTGTAGACTTTTGTGCTTATCTCTATTTTGCAATCAGTCTTGAGTCAAAGGTACAACTACAGGGCTGGTGAGATAGCTCAGTCATCTAATACACCTGTTTAGGCAAGCTTAGGCAAGTGCAGGGACCATGGTTCGATCTCCAGCATCACATGCTGCACCAGCCCCATCCCCAGGGCAGGCTGAGACAGCCAAAGGAAAAGAAAGGTACAACTACAGCATATTTTGTCCTCATGAGACACTGGAACCATCCTAAACCAAAAATAAATATATGGAAAACTAGGCCATCCATGGTATGAGATATCTTTCAATCATGTATAATTCTATTCATTAAATTTTCAAATACAAACTTACATTACTTGAAAAAAAGTGAAATATGTAACTGCACATATGTGTCTCTCAACTGTTTTAAATATGCTTATATAAGCTTGAAGAGAAGGATCTATTTTAAAATCCTAACTCATTCTTTCAAAGTGACTATACCTTTGTGGGTAAATGCTTGTTTTTTCCTCTATAGTTTTCTGTTTCCATACTTTTATAACCAGAGAGACTTAAAATGGAGAAACAATAAATTATATTTTGAAAGTTGCAGGACTAGTTCTATTTGTGTGACCCTGGACATTTATAATGTTATAAAATCTATGGGGGCTTGACATGGGAATGGAAAATGTCAAGCATGATTTGAATTCATAGTACTTTGTTGCCTTTTGTCTTTGTCCAGTATCACAGATGAGTGCTGGGAAGCTAAGACCCATGGACAGTAAAGTTCTCTAGGCTGAGATCCAAGAAACCACATAGTTTAATCCCCCAACTCTCCTATCTTCTTTGAATTCCATCATTTTACCTAACTATGGCTAATTTGCTGAACAAACTGTTTGACTTGTTTATTTGTACTTCTCATCACTTCTCTATCATTAATTTCTGTATCTAATGTACTCTACTCTAAGCTTGTAACTCCATCCTTTGAGGACTCTTTGGAAAGGGGCAGAGTCCTCTTGCTAAGACATAAAGAGCTGTGATGTAAACTTCAGGAAGCCAAAGAGCCTTCTACCCCTATGTTCTGTGGTCCAGTGAGGTTGATTCCTTGTAAGTCACCTGGAACAAGCCAGAAAAACTCAATTTTTTTAAAAAGTACATCTCAAACTATTCACTCAGGTGAAACTTTCTGAATCAGAAAATATTGAGAAGAATTTTAAAACAGTGAAGTTTCAGTGTGAGTCAAAATCATTACACTAAGAGCCTCAAAGAGTTAGCCCATTGGCATGGTACTGAGAATGGATGAGAATCAATCATAATGTGAATCATATGCACTAACGGGTTCTATACAAAATAGAATACAGAGCTATGTGAATCTGTCTTTTAAGTTTATGCAGATACAGAGAACCATATTTTAAGATGGAGTGAGAATTTACCAAATTATAAGGAGAGGGGTAAGAAAAGGCTCTTAGGTTAATGAAAGTGCCTTGTAGAGCCTGAGGAAAATGTCAGAAATAAGCAGTGGGAAATTAATATTGTTTGAGAGAAATAGACAAAAAAAACCTTATTAACCAATAAACTTAGACTATTCACTCTGCTATCAAAGTAGAGATTACCTTCACACCTTTAACTGTGTGCAGCATGTTGACTTTCTCTCAAAGCACAGAAGCAAGACCTATTTCACATCTGAGAAAGTGACAAGTGAAGCTTCCACCAAGTCATCAAGGTCAGTGATCGTAAATCATGGGCCAGTAGGAGTTTTTGATACGCTGTGATGGAAATAGCCTTCTTTGTATTTTTTATCCTCACAATGTGTTCCTTAGGTCTCATCAAGAAGGAACTAGTGGCAAATTCCAACAGAGAGATCTTTTATAAAATACATGGGCAGTACACGTGAAAACTATAAAGGTCACCCAAAACAAGTTGTATACAAAAGAATGCAGACAAGAAGAGCCTAAAGAGATGTGATGACTGAATTTAATGTGATATCCTCCACAGAATACTTAAAGAGAAAGAAAACATTAATAAAAATTAGAGAAATCTGGATAAAGCATAGTCTTCAATTAGTAGTAATGAAAAGATACTGTTTCACTAATTATGACAAGTTTATCATATTAATGCAACTGTTAATAACAGGAAAAACTGAACATGAGTGCATATAGGCATATTCTATCTTCACAGGATTTCCATAAATCCTTAACTGCTTTAATATATGTACATTACAAAGTCAATTGGTGATAGATGCCATGAAATACATTATATCAAGGAATTTATTAGAAAGGCCCAGGAGATGGAGGAGATTTTTGGAATGCATTATGACAGGATCCTTGTGAGGAGATGATATTTGCAAAGAGGAAAACTGAAGGAGCGAAGGACCTGCTTACAGACAGGATAGACTCAAAGACCTGGGGTTGCAATGTACTTGCTATATGTAATGAACAGCAACTAGGCCAGTGAGGCAAAGCAAAGAGCTGAGATGAGCATTATGAATTGAGTTTGGAGAGGAAGCTGGGTCTGGATAGAACTTTGAAGACCATAGTACGGGATTTGGTTTTTACTTGGAGTGAGATCAAGCAGTGCTACAGGAATTGCCTTACATGGTGTTTCTAGGATTCCCCTTGGTTCTTGCCTGGACCATGATCATAGAGGCCAGAGCAGAAACTGTGAACATCCAGGGACTTACTTCAAGTGTAATAACAGACGAAGGGTGATGATTATGGGATGGCAACGTGGCAGTGGTGGCTCTGAGGAGAAGTAACCATGATTTATATTTATTTTGAGCTCATATGTATACTGGGAGGTTAGAAAGAGTAAAAAAAAAAGAAAAAAAATGTTCTTTGTGAAATTGGGGGGATGGTGGGTGCCATTTACTAAGTTGGGGTAAACTTGGAGTGTGGCAGGTTTCAAAAATAAACCAAGAAATCAGACTGGGATTTGAGAAGGTTTGGACATATGTGAGACCTATCATCAGATTTCTAGATGGTAGAGTAAATGGTCTTAGAGTACAGAGCATACACATTCATTTATACAGATGCTTCAGTAGGAGTGGTCGGTGCTTTGCAGAAAGTGGTTATAAGTTAGGGGGCTTCAAAGACTGGACCCCATAGATGTCCAATACTTAATAAAAAAAGAAGACCTTCCCTTAATCCCGAAGCAGAATGAAGGACTGTGTACCACAAGAAAATGCAGGCAGTGTTTTAAACAGATGGCTCAGTTTCATCAACCTGTATAAAAATTAGGTAAAATCTGACCTGGAAATTAATCACTTTATTAGTTCCATTGACAAAGGCAGTTCAGGATAAAGATGGGGATAAAGGAATGATTAGAGTAGGTATTAAGAGAGATTAATAGGTAGGAAAAAGGAGGAAAAAGCATTTATAAGAAACATTTAGTATGAATTTTTCCAAGAAAGTGGAAGTATGACAGATGGTGAAAGAATATGGAATAAAAAAATGTCTTTTCACCAAGCATGGCGATGCATGCCTATAGTCCCAGCACTTGGGAAGCTGAGGCAGGATCAGTGCAAGTTTCAGACCAGCTTGGGCTACAAAAGCGAGCTCAAGGCCAACCTGAGCTGCATAGTGAGACCCTGTCTCAAAAAGACCAAAAAAAAATTAAAAAAAAAAATTGAATGTCATTTCTTTCTCTGCTAGGTATTTATTGAGCATAATTTTAAGTTGAAGAGAATGAACAAATAATGAAAAATAGTGGATGGCATGGAAGAGAATGGAGGAAAATTGTATGAACAAAGCAGTTTAGAGATCAGAACAAAAGAACAAAAGCAAACTAGGTCACAAGTGAAGAAATCTGCTAAAATAGGGGCCTGAGTTCATTCACTATCTAAGAAGAATGATAAGAGAGAAGAGTATATATGGGGTTAATAGACTTGGTGCCATGAAGCTCAAGACAGTTTCTGATTGCATCTATTTTCTCAGAAAAATGAAAAGCAGGTCTCTAGTTGAAAATGAAGAGAGGAAGTGGTGACTTGCTATTTTAAGGAGCAAAGAAAAGGTGAGAAATAGTTGCTTTTGGGAAGTGGGAGAGAGAATTGACTGAGCTAATATAATAGGTGCTGCAGAGAGAGTTTGGATCGTAAATTTAAAGGGAGTTTAGTCATCATGTAAGGTCATTTCTTCAGTCTGTAGAATGAACAGAAGGGAAAACAGCAAAAAGTTGGACTTAATCAAATTCTGGATTTTGCAGATGATTATGAGGAAGTGACTGGCACTCTTTAATTAGAGAAGGCTAATTAAAGAGTAATGATGATAGGAATAGGTTGACTGAAGACTCTGAATCATGCTAGAAAAATAGTGGCAAACTGAGAGGTGGCAGAAAGCAAGATTAGAAATGTCCATGGCATAGAGAACCTTTTTAAAGAGTTGTTAAGAGTGTGGAGAGTGAGGAGTTGAAAGGAAATAGGCTATAAAAGGAAACACTGGTACACTGAAAACCTGAGGCTGCAGGGGAGCTTTGAGTGGTGTTTGAGTTATGGGTAAGAGAAAAATCTAGATTAGAGTGCTGAGCTGTAAAAGGCTTAAATCAACAGCTTCCAACATTGCCAGCTTTATCAATAACCCACTGCGATTATTGATCATTGGATTATGTATACAACTATTTTCTCCTAGTTCAATGAGAAGAATTTTTTTCTACCAATAATGATTTGAAAAATTATAATGCCTGTGCTCTGTATAACTAATAGGAAGACAATGATATGTATTGTATCACATATTGGAAATATACTACTAACGTGTTTTGAAACTGTCACATTATTATTTCTTATTAAAAAAATAAAAAATGAAAAAGAATGAAATCTAGGAATGATCTAATAAATGGCAAAAGTTAGAACAAGAGGGTTGGGGTATGAGACAAGGTGGCTGGAGAAGAGACAAAATATTGGGAAACCAAGTAGTAGTTGGATCTTGAGCAATCTAGTGTTACAGCAAGAGTTAAGTGCTTAAGAAGTCAGTTCAGTGGTGAAGTCTTGTAAAAAGTGAGAAGGGTTAATCAGAAGGACAGAGCTATAGCAAAGAAAGCAAAGAGAGGCATAATTTTGAGGACCTTCATTAGAAGGGCTGCAATGATTCAGAAGGTGGAAGAAGCAATTTTTGTAAGTCAAATCAGAGCTCATAACTTGCCAGACAAGCACTTATTCCACTGAGCTATCTCCTTGACTCATAAAGCACCCCTTCTTGAATCAGATACAGGGAAGTGACATTTCAGAGGTCAGCATGGATGGCAGAGTAGAAGATAAAAAAAGATATATTAAATGAAGAAGATGAACATGTAACATGAGGATTTTATTCTTCCTCATGTTTAAGTTCCTGGAGTATTTTACCAGCGTCTAGCAGGTCTTAGAGCTAGAGTCAGATTAAAAGATTTAGAGAACAGTAGATGGAAGGGCAAGTCTTGATATATTGTTTAAGTAATACAAATAGAAAGGCATTGTACTAATGTTTCTTTTAAGAGGGACCATTGGTGCAAATGTCAACCTCCTGATTGGAAAGGTCACCTAAATTATTTGTACTGGTGTTACAGGCAGTGTTGGATGGAAACAATGCAGCTCTAAAAATCTGCAGTGAACAATAGGAAATGAGACTGTGACAGCAATCTGAAGTCATAAAGGAATGCTTTGTGTTTAGTCTTTCAGGATTTAGGGTGCCATGCTGAACTGAGTAATCACCTCTTTGCCTACTTCCGATTGTGTCTGTTTCCACAAAGCCTGTAAGTGAAACTTATTTGGAAGAATCTTCTCTGCAGATCTAATTAGGTTAAAGACGTTGATGGGAGATCATTAATGTGGACCCCACATTAAATATTAAATTCTAATAATTAAAGGGAGAAAAGATTTAAGCAAAGATTGTTATGTGAAGATGAGGGAACAGATTGGAATTATGGAATTCCAAGGCCAAGAATGCCCAAGAAGGCCAGAAGCCCTGATAATCTAGGAGAGATGTACAGAAAAGATTCCCCGCATTATGCAGATGGAGTCCAGCTACCTTGCTTTCACACTCCAACCTCTAGATCTGTGGGAGAGATCTCTAGATCTGTGAAACTTCTGCAGTTTCAATGCATGGGATTTGTAGCAATTTCTTATGACAGTACTCACAAATTATTGCAGATGCCTAAGTAAAGCAATCACTTGATCACTTATGTCTTAGTTACCCACTTTGTTGCTGAGACAAAATACTCAACACCCAGAGTTGAAGGAGGAAAGGTTTATTTAACTCACAGTTTATAGAGGTTTCAATACACACTTGGCTGGCTCCATGGAAAGGTGGCTTCACAGAAGGGAGTTATTCATGGTGGGCAGAAAATAGCCAAGGAAACAACAGAAAGACAAGACTGTTTCTGTCCCTTATATTGTATGCTGGCCCCCTACCCTAGGGTGGTTGTAGCACTCACTCACATCCTTAATCCCAGCATTGGACCATGAATTGGTCACAAACTCTAAATTCAGCCACCTGTGAAAATCCTGTCTCCCATGACTATATGAGGCTTCAGGAGGACATCTAGACACAAACCATAACAACGTCCATGAACACATATGACTAGTTAGATTTTTAAAGTGGCAAATTGTCAAGGATACCTGTGGTCAACATGGTGTGGCATGCCCTTAACCTACAGTGCTTAGGGGACTGATATAAAAATAGTAGTTGCAATGTTGTGTGCTCTTCTAATATGTTATTATAGTGATCTTACATTAACACATGAATGAAAAAGGTGATTGGAATAAATGAATTGCATGACAAGAAAAACCCCAAACAATTATGTGTGAAAGAGTACAGGGCAAGTACTTTAGTAGATGAGATGACCTAAGGATGATTCCCTGGTGGTTGTTGGTCTCTTTCTGAAGATCAGCAGAACTGATTGATCAGTATGCCTTGGGGAATCAAGAGGCAAAACTTTGTAGTTCAACCTGGCCCTTTGCCATAATCTAGGATGGCTCTTAACAATACATTGTAGAAAATAAAATAAGGAGTCTCTGCAAAATCTGTCTTGAGCCCTTTATTTTTGTCCTGTTGTCTTTGAGTAGCTGCCAGTGTTTTTCCCAAGACAAAGGAGAAGTTCCATAGTTTTCATTATGCAGCACAGACTGTCATGGATCTTTGCCACTTGGAATGGCTCTAGTTTCCCACTGACAGCATAATCCTGGTCTAACTGGCAGATATGTCCTAGCATTTCTACATAATAAGTAGCATACAATTGCATTATTCATTATACTTTGATTTGTCCAATATTTGATCTCTTCTTCTCTGAAAAATCATTGTTTTAGACATGAGGAGTAAGGAAAATATCCCATATATTTTAGGGACAAAGAAATAGCTCAGTAAAGTAAGCACCTCCCTGGCAAGCAAAAGGTCCTGAGTTCAATCCCTGGTACTGAAAAAAAAATCCACAAAATACAAAGAAACATATATTCTGGTGGATGAGAAAGAAAATTATCATAAACTTACATAAATGTCACCTCAGAAGGCTGGAAAATAAAGACAGAGTATTTTGCATAAGATGATGAGAGGAAAATTCTGAGGTGACAGTATTAAAGCATAGACATATATCACAACAAATATGAGGAACAGTATTCTAAGTAGAGAGAGAGCAAAGGAAAAGCTCTAAGGGAGCACAAAGCTGAAATATAGTATATAAATAAAAACAAGACTGTCAAGATAATAATTTGAACAGATCAATGAGCTAGAATTTCTTTTTTTAATGCTAAGTCATTGCTTTATATTACGGTGCAAAACTAAGAAGGGTCACATAACCAGATTTATATTTCTATATTAGAGTGTCACACTGGCCTCATGGTGTGGCCATGTGTCCTAAGAGACATTAGGAAACCAGAAGCAGCTTCTGGGGAGCAGTTAGGGGCATCTT
>PVKN010039440.1:0-10819 GCA_004027915.1 Capromys pilorides | reverse complement strand
GATTAATTCACTCCATTATCACATTCTCTGTATTTGAATTCAAAAATCTGTGTAGTAGTAATAGTGTTAAAAAATATATCATGTATGCTTTTAACTTTTCAGAACTCCAGAAGCATAAAATACCTTCCAATATCACCAGGAAGCTTTCAGAGTTTACATGAGAAAGGCTTGAATATTCAAGCACCAATACTCACTAAAGGACTTAGTGCTTAGATTTTAGCAGTTTTCTTAACAAATGCTAATTATATACTGTAGTTATATATTTTTAAACATTGATTCATAGTTACTGCATTTATTCTAAAAGGTGAAGTATAAACTAGTATCTTTAGGATGCCAGCATATTGAATACCCTAGGCTTGATGGAGAACATGTGGAAAAATGAATTGGAAAATAAGATCAACTGTAAAAATATGACATATACATATTTAAAAATCTCCCTGTCTTCTAATAAATGATGGACTTTACCAGGAAGAACATTAAATCCTAGTCCACACATTCGTATCTGAGTGTAAAATTTAATAATATTAAGATTTGAAAATCTCACAGCTTATCTCAATTCTGTAAGTATATTACTCAAGCAAATTTCTTTTTTATATTTCAAAGAGAAAAAATAACAAACAGCATTTTAAAATAGGTCAGTAGGGCAGGGGGTATAGCTCAGTGGTGTAGCACCTGCCAGACAAGGTCCTGAATTTTATTCCTTTTACCAAAAGTGAATAAAATAGCAAAACAGATTTGTAGGAGAGTTACAATAATTAATGCATGTGAAAATTTAGAATCTATCTCTTACAGTAGTTACCAGAGAAATATACCAAAATGCAACTTTACTCTTTCAAGACTCTATATAAAAGGCTATCTGGGTAGCAACACTTTTCAATGAAATTCACTTTTGTCATGGTAAGGAAATGTTCTGTACAACATCTTACAGTTTAGGTCAACTTGATTTTGTCTGAGAGAAATGTTAGGCTGGAACTTCATGAATAATTTCAATACATCCATACAATCTAAAGTACCAATGTGTTCTTAAGAAGGGGAAAAATAATTAGTAAATATACAAGACTGAATACATTCAGCCTGAGAACTGTAGGCACGTTAGTACACTGGAATAGAGGACAGAGTGATGATAGTATTACAAAATGAAGTAACAGAGATAAGTGGGAACCCTTTCAGAGGATTTAGATGACTTCAGTTAAAAAATAAAAGACTATACACTAGAGGCAGTGAAGGCAATAAAACATACTGCCTGCATGATTACATTTGTATATGAAAAACTAGAAAAGGCAATTTGTCAAGTGATGGAGACCTATTACAAAATAAATGTATATCCTGTGTTAAAAAATGAATACAAAAGAAAAAAACTATAGAAAGTAACATATTTAGGTGGTGCCAAGGATTAATTGACAGGGATGAATGAACAGAGCCCAGGTGACTCTAAGAAAGAGAAATTATTATATATGATTTTTTTTTTTTACGTATTTGGTTGTTACAGGGTCTCACTATGCAGCTTGGACTCATAGTGATCCTCCTGTTTTCAACCTTTGAGTTCTGGAACTACAAGAGTGCACCACCATGCCTGAACTCTGGCCAGCCCAGGCTGCCCTGTGGGGAGCAGGATTGGTGAGACATGTGGTGCCTGGGATTAAACTGCAATCCTTGCATTTGCCTAAGTTTGCCTAAGTGGGAACTTTAGTCCACTGAGCTATCTCACCAGCTCATGTAAAATTCTTTAATAGGGAAGAAATATGTTATTATACTTAAATAAATCTTAACGTAAGTTATAGACTCTGCGTGATGATGTGTCAGCTCTAGCTTATCCATTATAGCAAGTGTACCACTTTGGCGATAGATGACAATGCAAGAGTATGGGGCAGGGGGGAGCATGCAGGAGGTCTCTGTGTCTTCCATTTGATTTTATCACAGTGCTAAACTTTTCTATAAGTGAAAGCTAATTAATTTTTAAAAATAAGTGCAGAACAGACACAAGGAAGAGGTAATATTTGTGAGCTGCTAAGTAAGAATATTGATTCATGGGAATAATTGAATGATTAATTACACAACAATGTGGGAAGAGGAAGGGAAAGTATCACCCAGGCTTCTACCTGGGGAAAATAAGGTTAATTGTTAGAATACTCAGTGGTTAATGCAAAATAGAAAAACCACAGTAGATGAATGGTGTGAAGGCAATTATTATTTCTAATTTTAATAACTCTGTAGAACACTTTTGATATAATAGCATAGATGTCCAGAAAATGGTGACAGATAGAACAGCAACAGAAAATCTGAGGCCATGGCCCCAAGAAAACACATGCAACAGTGGGTACCTGCAGGGTACCAGAACTTCAGGTCACACAGTCTAGTCCTAGTGAGGACTGTGACATCCATAACAGCTTTACCATCTTGACAGCCAGACCACCTAAAGGAAAGGGGGGAGAAACTTTGAGGGAAGAAAAAAGAACGCTTCTTGCTTAGTTAGTTCTCGTAATCAGATATGCTTTTTAGTAGAATCCTTCTAACAGAAAAAGAAGAGTAAGCCCAGATATATGAAAATGTTTATGTGGAAAAAACAAATAATAATTTTCTGCTTTGCAAAGAAGACAAAATTAAAATAAAATGAATATCTATTCCACACATGCAGTAGGGAACATGACAATCATTGAAAGTTTTGAGACTAAAAACTGAAATCTTTTGCTCTTAAATCAGGTAAAAGACAAGGGCATCATCTATCACCACTCCTATTCAATGTAGTTCTGGCTGGAATCATTAGCCAGAGCCATTAGATAAGAGAGAGAAATAAAAAGAATAAGATTAGGTAAAGAAGTTAAACTATCATTATTTGCAGATGCCATGATGCTTTACTTAGAAGAACAAAAAACCTCCACCAAGAAGCTCCTAAAATCAATAAATAAATTCAGTAGCACAGTAGGTTACAAAGTCAATATGCAAAAGTCAATAGCATTCCTCTAAAAAGACAACAAACATACTGAAAGAGAAATTAAAGAAATAATACTCTTTAAAATAGCACCACAAAAAATGAATTTATCTATAGAAGTAAAAGATGCATTCAATGAAAATTATAATACTCTGAAAAAAAAAAAAGATGTTAGAGGATTTTCAGAAAATGGGAAGATATTCCTTGCTCCTGAATAGGTAGAACCAACATTGTTAAGATGGCCATACTCTCAAAATGGTTACACAAATTTAATGCAATACCTATCAAAATATCACCAACATACCTCACAGACTTTGAGAAGTCATTCTTAAAATTTATTAGAAACCAGAAAAGACCTAGAATAGCAAAGACAATTCTGGGCAATAAAGAAAAAGTAGGAGGCATTATAATTCCTGACTTGAAATTATACTACAAAGTGACTGTGATGAAATCGGCAAGCTATTGGCAAAAAATAGACCTGAGTAACAATGGAATGGATTAGAAAATGTAGACACAACCGGAAAAAAATTAACCATCTTAACTTTGACAAAGGGGCCAAATATGTTCAGTAGAAGAAAGATAGCCTCTTTAACAAATGGTGCTGGAAAAACTGGCTCTCTACATGCCAAAAACTAAAATTTGACCCTGATCTGACACCATGCACTAAACTAAAGTTAAAATGGATTAAAGATCTAAACATTAAAACAGAAATAATAAACTTCCTATAAGAGAAAGTAGGTGGAAATCTTGAAGAAATAGAAGTAGGCAAACATTTCATGAACAAACCTCAAACTGCACAGGAAATACTTGAAAGAATCAACAACTGGTAACTCCTCTTATTGAGAAGTTTCTGCATGCCACAAGAAATCACCAACAGAGTGAAAAAGCAACCCACAAATTTGGAAAAAAAAGCTTAACTAATAAGCACTTAGACAAAGAAAGGTCTCCAATCTGGAATTTATAAATAACTAAAAAACATTATGCTCCCCAAATTTAAGGATCCCAATCCAGAAATGAGTATTCAAGATAAACACACACTTCCCAGAGGAAGAAATATGAGAGGCAAATAAATGTATGATAAAATGCTCCACATCACTAGCCAATCAGGAAATGAACATCAAAACAACTTTGAGATACCATCTCACCACAGAAAGAATGTCTATCATAAAGAAATCGAACAACAACAAAAGTATTGCAGAGGCTGCAGAGAAAGAGGAATCCTTCTCCACTGTGGGAATATAGACTGGTGTAACCATTATGGGAATCAATGTGGAGACTCCTCAAACAATTAGGACTGTAAATCCCATTCAATGCAACAATCCCCCTACCGGGTGATTTTCCTGGAATAACTGAAAAGAACATATCATAGTAATATATATGCACTTATGTTTAAGTAGCACAATTTGTGATAGTCAAATCTTGGAAACAACCAAAATGTCCATCACCTAGAAATGGATGAAAAGATGTGGTGCTTTCATACAATGTAGAAAATAAACTTGAAATTTTCATAGGTAAGTGGATGCAGCTTGAAGCTATACTAACAAGTGAAATAAACCAGACCCACATGTGTAAATGACATATTGTCTCCCTAGTATAAAACTCAAAAGAAGAAATAAAAATTGAAGGGTATAACATAGTTATATTGAAAGATAGAACAAAAGGATTAAACAATGAAAAGAGAAGAAGGAGAAAAGTTAGGAAATATGGTAGGGGCAAAACCATACATTTATGTAGAAAAGTTCATTCAGATAATGGTCCTAAGAATTTCCATCTGGCTTTTGATAATAGCTGTTAATGAGTAGAATTCTCACCCTGACTAACTCTTTATGCTGATATCTATGAACTTAGCAACTACATTATGGACAGCAATACTAAATCCATGCTTAAAATATCTGTCATTTTGGTCTTCTAAATGTATACTGCTTCAATGTCACATCAATTATTGCTATTTCCTCTTTAATGTAAATATTGGTTAAAAAAAACCAAAAAGTTAATAAAAATAAATGAGAAGGTAGACATGGTGGTACACATCTGTAATCCCAGCACTTGGGAGGCTGAGGCAGGAGGATTGGTATGACTTTGAGACCAGGTTAGTCCACAAAAGTGAGCGCAAGGCCAGCCTGAACTGCATAGCGAGACTTTGTCTCAAAAAGACATAAATAAATAAATAAATAACAAGAAAAATAAATTATCATAGGATTGTTCTGCTGCAATATTATATATAGTTTGACTTCTTAAGTTCTGTGTTAAAACTGGGGATTTGTTTTTAACATTTATAGGGATTTAAATTTTAGAATATTCATGGTTGTTGGAAAATAGCAGCTCCATTTTATGTCTAAATTATTTTATATACAGACAGATAGTGATGTTAAGCTTAACTGTCTTAATCACAGTATAATAATATTATTAGGTTTCTCTTCTGGAGGCTTAACAACTTCTATTTTTGTTTGTTTGTTTGTTTATTTTGTCTTTCTGAGACAGGGTCTTGCTATGCAGTTCAGTCTGGCCTTGAGCTCACTTTTTGTAGCCCAGGCTGGTCTTGAACTCATAGCGATCCTCCTGCCTCAGCCTCCCAAGTGCTGGGATTACAGGCATGCGCCATCACACCTGGCTAACAACTTTTGCTTGCAGGCCAAAATATTAGAGAAAAAGAAAGGCTACAAGGATAGACAATATTTTGGTCCTCGCTCTTCAAAGTCAGTGACAACTCAGGGCATAAAAGAACCTCTTCTGTGACATCCTGTAACTCAGTGGTGTCCCAAATTTTCTGCTCAAGGAGATTATGGTACCATGGAGGAAGGTGATCAATGATGTACAGTGTGCCTAAGGAGAGTCACCTAAAGAGAAAACATTCTCTCATGTTTTCACAGAGAGCAAATTGGTCAAGCAATGGCTGTGACTCATCCAGATGTCTGACACTGACAAAAGATTCACAAGGTTCTGTACATGGTTCCAGGGTAAATCCTGAATGGATTTGACTGACCTCATCAGATAGCAAAAGTTACATTTTTATTTATATAGGTCTTGCTTTAACTTGGTCTTAACCATAGAGCAGAACAGTATAAGCATGAGGAATAAATAGTAGAGCTACAGTAATATGCTGAGCTGTGAAAGGCTCACATGAACAACTTCAGACAATTGCTATTTGTGCTGATAACCCAGTACTATTATGGACTATTGGACTATGTTGGGTTATTTTGCTGAATTCCAGTACATAGTCTTTGGACTGGCATCAAGCATGAAAAGGTCCTTTAAAGACTTCTCCAAATAAAGCTTCTCTAACTGTAATGGAACCCCCATCTCTGACAAAACAAAACAAAAAAGAGGCATATAAATAAATGACCAATTTGTTGTGTGTGCATATATATATATATATATATATATATATATATGTATATATATACACATATATATATGTATTATATTATGTCTACATTATACATAATATATAATATATGTATATATTATATGCATGTATTATACATGTATAATGTATGTATATAATATGTATATATTATACATGTATAATATATGTATATAATATGTATATATTATACATATATATATTATTTATATATTATGTATATATTATATATTTATATGTATATACAAGATGGTTAGCATAGATATACAGCTACTTTCTCTTAGTTCATTGAGAAGCAAGTTTTGCACTAATATTAATTAGACAAGATATCGTGTCTGCATCTCATGCTCTGAATAACTACTGAGAAAATAGTAACAATAACAATAAAAACCAGTCCAAAAGGTATCTTTCCAGTGAAAAAAACAAAAACGTATCTGAAGTGTACTTGCACTTTCTTCACTTTATATTCTGAGCACTCTGAATTTCACAGTGATTATAGTTTAATAGTATAGCTTTATGGAATGCAAAAGATATTTATTTGGATTTTATGTGTATTTTTAGTGCCCTGGTCCAAACTCAGGGCCTTGTGCCTTGTAGATAAGTGCTATACCACTGAACTATATCCGATGCCTATGAAATGTGTATGCTAAAAGGAATCAGTTGACAAGTTAGCTTATATTTTTTCTCCTCTCACATTGGACAAGTAATATCTGTTTATGATAATGCAATGATTCTTATAGACTCGGCTAATGATTGTCAGATATTTTTATATTGGTATAGTTGAACATGGTACAATAAATTGATAGATTTTTTTAAAAAAAATAAAGTTAGTAAGCTATGTGTGTTAGCTCGTGCTGTCTCTGTCTCCATGTGTGTGTGTGTGTGTGTGTGTGTGTGTGTGTGTGCGCGCGCGTGTGTGTCTTTGTGTCCTAAACTGAGAACTAGGGATCTATTAACTAAAGAGTGGAACCCAGAACCTGTTAATTCCATAAATATCTTTTCTTTTTCAATACCAAACTGCTATGTTCTTTTGAAAGAAAGGAGGGGGGAAGTATTGGACAGATGTGTTTTCAGAAAAGGAACTGGCATGTACAGAGGTCTTACCATGGAGAAGTATGAATTAGAATTCAATGACCCACTTTCCAACTTGCTCTCATGGCTTAAAATTCAATGATCTTCTGAAGTCTTGTAGAAGAAGAGTTGAGACGATGACCTTTGAAATCATAAACATAGGAAAGAGCCAAGATGTAAAATGCCTTTCTGTGAAAGGTATAGAATTGTTTCCAATAAGATAGTTGGGTTTAATAGAGACAAATTAGTAGTGATAGTAGTA
This sequence comes from Capromys pilorides, assembly GCA_004027915.1. Lineage (NCBI taxonomy): Eukaryota > Metazoa > Chordata > Mammalia > Rodentia > Capromyidae > Capromys > Capromys pilorides. The sequence goes on along the minus strand of PVKN010039440.1, from coordinate 3,193 downwards.
ATAAAACAAATAAAATCCTACATATAATCAGGAAGGTATACCAAGACAGCAAAAATGTCAAGGGTGGAGAAACCTTTGAGAGGACACACACCTCACAAAGGGCTAAATCTTCACTTCCCTTATGCAGAAAAAAATGAAAGCCTACATTTACTAAAGTACAACTATTCTTCCTCCTAGGATACACATCTGTCTATGAATCTATTAAGAAAGATTTTAAGAGCTGGCTGGCATTGTAATAGGAGCTGGCAAGATCAAATTCAGGAAGGTCTCTAGCAGGCTGGAGATCCAGTATGGCGCTGGTGGTATTGTGCTTGCAGTATGAACATCTTCTGCTAAAAGCATTACCTCTTCGTGGGAGCTCAGAGATAGAGCCTTTAAACACATTTCCTTCTTGGTTAACACTACCATTGTCTGTTCTCCATGAACTCAGTGTTTAAACTTGATCTTTGGACTTAGAAAAACTGGTTATAAAGTGCAAAGGTGCAGCAGTCAGTTGTAATGCATCCCAATGTGATTCCTGGCAAACCAATCTCCAAATATTTTTATTATAAGGAATTCATATGTGCACAGAAAATATGGCTCACTAAGTTTTAGAATCACTCCAGGGTTTACAATCCAAATATCATTTTTTTTGGTCAGATCTTACATGAATCATAAAATAGATTGTAGCAATTATCTGTTTTCAAATGAAGTTGCAACCTTATATTTTTTGGTGAAACTATATCTTTCCCTCTAGTCAAATACACCTAACATGCATGGGAAATTAAGCTGTAAAGTCTCAGATCTCACAGAGTCAGTTTCAGCCATGATAAACAAGATGGCTAATGAAGATGGAAACTTCAAAACTCCTTATCAAAAAACATGGGCCTGCTTTACTGTCAACAACTTTGCCCTCCTCACAGAGTCCACGTCAAGTCAGTTGCACTATTAGTCCTAGAATACAACAGTCTCTCTCTCTCTCTCTCTCTCTCTCTCTCTCTCTCTCTCTCTCTCTCTCTCTCTCTCTCTCTCTAGGTCCAGCCCAGCCTGCCCTTGGGGCAGGGCTGGTGCTTCATGTGGTGTCTGTCTCCTGTCTTGCTTGAACTACCGCCGCTGTGCTCTTTACCTAAGCAGGCACTTTAGACTGCTGAGCTACCTTGCCAGTCCCACGACAGGCACTGTTGCATCTAATGTTTTTACAGAGTCATCTGTGGAGTAAGATTTTTGATGGACTGGGGAAATGGTAACAGGAAGTGAAATTTGCGAACAGTAGGAATGAAGCAGCGCATGGCCAACAGCAGCAGCAGCTTCTAACCCATCTCTTCTGACTTCCGTGCATAAGATCTGCTGTGTCCTAAGCTCACTCACATTCATCTCCCATTTGGGTGGTTGGTAGATACTTTGACTCGACTCAACAGAACACTTTTTGGATAATAGGAATTTCCACAAGATCAAAAATGAGGTCTGGAACAGAAAAAAGAGCTTCTTTTATGTCTGCACTGAGTGAATGGCCTGCTAGACTTCAGCCTTGTCAGTGATATGCTCTTCCTGTGGATGCTATGAATGTCTGGTGTGGTGAAATTCTAACAACACAGAGGTTCCCCAGGCAATGTGATTCCCAGGCAGCAGTCACAGACATGCAAATGGATGTGGATGCAAAGTGTGAGGCCTTACTCGGTAAAATAACAGCAATGAGGCACATTTCTGGGCCTGATATTCTGGGAAACAAGTCAGATGAGGTAACCTTAAAGTGCTGAATGTATAAAATATCAAGTTTCTTATCATAAATGTTGACTTATTCCATGAAAGAATGTTTTTCATATACATGATCCTTACAACAGTAATCCCATTTCATTAAAGATTTTACTAATGTCACCTGTGAGCCACAAGTTACTGTCAACTTGCAATACCATATGGTTAAGAACCAGATCCAGGAACATAGCACATTGTCAAAGGTAAAAATACTGTGTGCTAAAACTTAATTCTACTGGACTGAGAAAATACAGCTCACAAATAAAATCTATATCCCTGTGTATTTCCTGAGTCACAGATATAATTCATTTCAGCATATATGAACGAGTGTACAAAAGAAAATGTGCCAATACATAAGCAAGAAGCTAACACTGAATGAGGTGTGGTTACGGAGTGCCAGAAGAAGAATGAGAACACCATCCATTTGGGGTAATTGCAGTAAGAGGAATGACTCATTCTGAGCAAGGACAAGTTATGAAAGAAGCAGAGCCATAAACAGCAATGACTATTAGCATCCATTTGCATGCTACACAATATATGTGAAGAGGCTTCCATATGAGTTATCACAGTTGAATTGGAAATCAATCCTGAAAGTTAGAAAAGGCAGGTATTGTTCCCCTGTCTTATATGCAAAGACCAAACTAGGGAGAGGTTAACTGAACTGCCTGAGGTCACTTTGCTAGGTAGAGAACCAGGTAGAAAGAGAGCCTAGCTTTCCAAAATATCAGAGCAATGGTTTTAACCAACCCTGATTGCACACAGCAGTTTTGCTCAACAAAGATGTTCTTTACTTACAAATAGCTTAAAGTTTGCTCATGATTTTTCACCCAGTTTTCTCCTTTTAATGGCAGTAATGTCAGTTTTACCTTTCTCCATCTACAAAAATCATAGGACCCCAAGGGCCTGCTGGTCCATCCCCACCATTTGTACCACAACATTCAACAGCCCCAGATGATAGTAATCTTTTGGAAACCTCATCAAAATATTTACTCTTATTGATCTCAAAGCCAAGGATATTCTGCAGAGAGATGCATGATGCACAGTAGAACTGAGTATTAGCTGAAAAATAGGTTTTGTTTTCAAAAGAAATAGTTTCCAACTGCTTTACCTCAAGAGCAGAGCTAAACTATGAGGTAATTACAATGCACATAAAATGTCCTCAGGCTATGGTCTTTAAAAATCACCTTGAAATATAAATAATAATTCACCTTTATTTTCCAGCATAACATAATTTTCTATATTCTAAATATCTAAATCAATTCTAACATCAATCACTTTAGGAGAAAAACAGTTGCTGTTGGGTCTTTAATTAGAGCATGTCAATACCTGCTGTTGATCAGCTGTAGGCCGTACTTTTAATAGTCAGACAATTGATCTTCACTGGTAATGTGGGTGAAGTGGCAGAGAAAAGCTCTTGTGTTTGCATCCAGGGCAACCTCAGCTGCTTGGAACAACTGAACCC
>PVKN010039439.1:0-10883 GCA_004027915.1 Capromys pilorides | reverse complement strand
ATATATTTGGTACAGAGTCTCACTATGCAACTTGGACCTATTTTCAGTCTCCCCAGTGCTGGGATTACAGGCATGCATGTCACCATACCTGGCCGGGGCTGGCTTAGCACACCCAGGGGAGGGACCAGCACAGCATGCAGTGCCTGGGATCAAACCTGGGTCCCTGTGTCCCTGTGCTTGCCTAAGCAGGCATTTAGTCCTCTGAGCTATCTCATCGGCCTTGCAGGCTTAGTCTTGTCTTTTAAGGGATGAGATGTTTACCACTTGCATCTTTCCTGGCCTGCTACCTTCTTAAATAAGCAACTTGTAGGCTGCTGAGATACTCTGGAGACATCAAGAAAACCACAGATGTGTATCTGCAACAGAAGTGCAGGTCAGACCCTCCGGCCTTGGCCCACAGAAAACATCCACAGAAGCAGCCCCGCCAGTCAGACCCTGGCACCCAAGCCTGGCAGCCTGCGAGCGCAGCAGGTACCGTCTCAGCGAGCCCTGGATGCCGGGTCTCTTTCATCTTCCCCCTCTTCCATCACCGGCTACCTCCGCAAACCCCTCTCCTTTGCCTCCACTCTGCTGATGCATCGCCCAGAAACCTTGGCCACAACACATGTGGACCGGCCCTGGCAGCAGGGCTCCCTGCCCTAAAGTCCCTCTGAAGGCACCCACAGTGGGAAGTCCCCCAGCTCCCTTCCATCAGCCATCTGTATCTGTGTCTAGCTCCTGAAGATTAACCAACGAAGGGTCAAAAATACTGCGAAACAGCTGGGCCGGTGCTGAACAAGTGCTGACGCTTGTGCCGGCGCTGTTCCCCACACTGAAGAGCAACTGGTCACACAGCGCGCCAGACGTGCTAGGCCAGCCAGGATGGGCTCCAGTCTGTAGAGGGTGTGCGGGGACCCTATGCGGCTGCTGCACTGCTTTGTAGAACGGACTTGAGCACCCAGACCTCGGTACCCACAGATCCCAGGTGGACGCAGAGGGATGACGGACAGCTATCCACACCACCAGAGATGCCTGCTGGCCCGCCACCGGAGCTTCCCTCTGCATTGGAGTGCTCCTCCTCCTCCTTAGCTTGGGTCTTCAGGGAGCTGCAGGTCTGCAGGATGAAGGATTGAAGATGTGCTGCTCGGGGAAAGCTGGCTGGTTTTCGGATAACCTTTGATGCACAATCCTTGGGCTGAATCAGAACAGAATTCTGGAGGAGGACCAAGTCTGCTTGTTTGTGGGTTGGATCCCGAGGCTTTTTGGTGGGCTGAATATCGCGGAAATCATTAGCTGCCGTTACCATTTGGTTCCGTCACTGCGGAGCAGGAGAGCGGTCACTCACCCTTCAACTGCAGGGCTGTGGCGACTCCTGGCAGGGGCCCGCATTGACCACGGTGAAGCTCCACTCGGGTAAAGCATCTTCTTTCAGCTGCCTTGATTTTTGCTAATAAAAAATGGCCCATTTCCTCTGAAAGAACTCCATGCACACCTACCTGGTTCTCAGCAAACATAATTTATTTGCCAAAGGACTTGGAACTTCATGGCAGAGCAGCATAAAGCTTAGAAAAACAAGCTGACCTGAAGTTTCTATTTTTACATGGTATCCTGTTTCCACAGGGGCTGAGGCTCGTGGTTTCTAACTCAATTTAGCATTTAAACTAATTTTCAGCCAGGTCTCTATGGACCAGCAATTAGGCAGCACAGAGTTCACAGGAGGAGGCCCTGCCTTCCTGGTGGCCCTGGGGTCTCCGAAGATGCTCTATCCCTTCCCATCCCATGCCTCTTATGCTGGGGGCCATAGCCAGCCAGGCGACTGGGCCACCAGGCCTGCAGGCGCATGCCGCAGGGCTCAGCCACGCCAAGGTCTGCAAAGACGCCCGTGGGTACCTCTACTGGCTCCTCCTGCGAGCCATCCTGGGAAGGATCTAAAAACTTCCTGAGGACTCCACAGTGTGCTGCAGGCCAAGAGGTACACATGAGGGACAGCAAGAGAAGAACAGGTCCTTTCAGCTGTGCAGCCAGGTGCCTTCCGGCAGGCCTCAGCCGTTCCGACGGGCAGCCACAGCAGCCGGGTGAAGAGGCGGGGTCCTGGCCACGAGGGCCTCTGCATTCCTGAGTCCAGGCCCAGATTGCTTCTGCTAATTTTCATTCTGTGTGGTAACCTGGCCTAGGTACCATGAAATCACGGGACAGACTGCGGCCCTGCCACCTCTCCCCAGGGGACCCAAGTCCCTGCACCTGCCCTCCCTCCGTCTCCTAGCCTCGAGTTTGCACAGGCAGGACAGCATGTGATGCTTCTCCACGCTGTTCTTGACTCACTTTGTGTTTCACGCGTCCCAAGGGCACCCAAGCTCCCTGTGTAGCCCACCCTCCTTCCTTCTAGAATCAGGACTCTGGGCCTGGGCTTTAGAGAGCCCATGTCCTACGAATCCAGGTAAATGTTCCCACAGCTGCCTCGGCAGTGCAGAGCCTCAGTACAACGCAGTGTCCCACAGTGCTGGCACCTTCCAGCCCCTGGCACTGCAACCCCTGCCCGGAAGGGCTTCTCACTCCCACTGGGGCCGCCAGGTTGCCCGACGGCATTCCACAGTCACCTCTCAGGTTTCTACCCTTCACAGAAAAGAAAAACTAAGGCTCCTTGGGGTTAAGCAACTACCAATTGCACAGCTGATATCCGCAGAACTGGGTTCCGGGTGGGCTCCACTTCCAAAGTCCCTATGCGCCTCCAGTTATGTGGGTGCTGGTAAGAAGGCATAACAGGGCAGGCAGAAGAAGAAAGGCAGCCTGGGGGAGAGCAGCTCAGGGCAGGCGCTTGCCTGGTGAGCCTGAAGCCTGAGTTTGATCCTCACCGTTGCAAAACAGTACTTAAAAGGCCATCATTTCAATTGCCACTCTTAACTCCTGGCCAAGGTTCAAGACTTACTCTAAAGACATTTCCCTCTGAGAGATGTATCACTCCTGACAGACAGGCTGAGGACTAGGGGACCCGGGGCCACCAGGGAGGGTCCTTGTCCTGGGAGAACAGGGTGGGCACCAAGTCCGGCAGGGCTGCAGTGCCAGCAGTGTGCTGGAGCCAGGGCTCCGGGGCGGACAGGAGGGTTAGGTAGGGTTCATCCTCCTTTGCCTCAGTGCTGCAAAGGCAGAAGAGCCATGGGCACCCTAGTGCTGGTGAGGAAAGGTACCCAACTCTGCTGCCTGCTCACCAGGGACTCAGCAAAGGGACATGGGCAGGGAGAGGGCACAGTGAGCTCGCAGGTCTCCAGGTTGTGGGGTGACACGTGGCCATGTTCACTCAGAGAGCCACACCTCCCACCACGCGTTCTGGGGAATTTGCTGCTAAACTCAGAGACGCCATGCCCAGATGTGACACCTCCCCTCCTGCGTCTCCACCTTGATTCGAGGGGCTCTGCCCAGCTGCAGTTTCAGGGCTGTCTCTGAACTGCAAAGCCCACAGATACCCAGGGACCCACGGACCCAGGGCCAGCACCATACCTGGCCAGGTATCACCTTGGTAACCAGGCTGCCCCAGAATGCAGGCAGCACGGTGGGCTTCGCCCCTCGCCCAGCACTTGAGGAGGATACTGGGGACCCTGGCTGCCTAAGGTCATCTGAGTCTCAGAGCCCCTGCTGCTTCCATGGCAAGAGACAAGACCTGGCGCCGACTCTGCAGGGAGAACTGAGGGTGCAGCGCCAGGGCTGGGGGCACAGGCCTGACCCAGACGAGACGCGCCGGGAGGAAGCAGCCTCTGCCAAGCAGCTGCCTGAGCAGACCTTTCTCCTTTGTAATAAAGGCCACTTTCATGCATGCGCTCATGGTGACAGAGATAAAATGGTAACACTGAGCGGTCCTTGGAGAGGAAGTTCTCAGAGATATCTCAAGGGGCCGTGAGGGCTCAAAGGACCGCTAAGAAAACAGACTTAAAATAATGAATATATCAGCAAACAAAAGACACCCGGGGCTCTGCCGTGAGGCAGCTACACTGAGGGCTCCCAGGCTGCTGGCAGCCGACTGAGGATCACTCCAGGGAGCGTCCCTGCTCCCCAGCCCGGGGGTTCCTCCCAGACCTGAGTGACCATGCGGACGCAAGGGGGGAGAACTCCACAAGCAGCTGCAGCGGCATCCCTCAGGGAACCGGCACCATCAGGTTCTAGTGGCTTCCTGTGGTCCCCGCGCCGGGTCCACCCTCCAGTCACAGGGACCTCACGCATCCCTGAGGAGAAACCTGGGTCTGGGAGCAAGAGGCTGGTCTGGGCCGTGAGACCTGTGCTCTGCCTGACAATCCTGGATTTCAGGAGGCAGGGAAGAGGGCCAGAAGGAACAGGCTGGCAGGTGCCCTGCAAGCCACAGCCCTCTGCAGACCTTTCCCCCACGCCCTCTCCTTCTCCATGGCGAGGGCAGGACTGTCACACGGTGTCTCTGGTGTCCTTCCCAAGGGCGGTGGTGACACTGTCGCAGTGCGTTCATACCCTTTCAGGAGCAGTCCTGAGTTTCTAGGGCATCCATGTTGCAGGATGCTCCCAGCCCCGAGGCCTCTGCTCACAGAGGGTACCTGAGGGTGCTCCAGCCTCTGGCACCTCCTTTCACCTCTCACAGCCCCTTCCGCTGCCCACCTTCCACAGGTCCCTTCCACCCGTACCATGAGCTTCAGGGCTGGCCAGCCAGTGGGTGCTGACTCACCTCGGCGCTCTGCAGGGGTGGCTGGTAGCTGGACGGCCGGTAGAACTGCCTCTGGCTGGCATCAGTGTGGATGTCACCAAGGAACAGCTCCTCCACCAGGTGGTCCAGGCGGTGCAGGTAGTGCTTCTCCACGCGCAGCAGCTGCAGCTCATGCATGGCAAAGCGCAGGGCCTGGGTGCACTCGCAACCTCCCTCGGCCCGCCACAGGTCGTAGGCCGCGTCCTGCACCCAGGAGCTCCTGGCCACAAATCCCGGACACGTGCGGTTCACCAGCTGGCTGAGCTGCTCAGCCACCAAGTCCGTGTGGCAGATGATCTGCACGCCATGCAGCTGGTAGTCAGCCTCGGTGCCCCCACGGATGATCCAGGAGGCCTGGCGCAGGCGGATCTTGCCCTTGACGATGAGTGTGTAGGTGGGGTCTGTGCAGCGGTTGCTGCCGTAGTAGAACTGGTAGGCCTTGAAGGTGTTGTTGGGGTAGAAGCGGTACGACCTCGTAATGAACTCCGGCCCAGACCGCACTTCACAGCTGGAGGACAGGGGCAGGGGGCAGAGCCTCTGTGAGCCCAGGGTGCACACCCGGGAGGTGGGGGGAGAGCTACAGCAACCCTCACAGGAGCGACACGGGATTAGCACCTGCACTTCACAGCAGAACAAACTGAGTCACACGTCAGGGAATGTGCCCAAGGTCATATGGCAGTGAGGATCAGAGCCCGAACCCACACCCAGGCAGCCCAGCTCCTGGACTGTTCCCCACCACACTGTGTTGCTGTCCTCTTCTGAGGTGGCCCTGCTTCACTGAGGAATTTCTGTCTTTCTGGACCAGGCAAAGGGTCACGCCGGCCTATTCCAGGTGCGCCATGCTGCCACGTCAAAACCAGCAACTCTGGGAGCACTAGCCCGTTTATGGCCTCTCCCAATGAAGCAAGCATGGAATATCCACGGTCCCCTCGTGGCACTGAGATATCTGCTCCCTAATTCAAACTGAGCTGTATCTCTGGCAGGAAAAGAGGTGGCCAGGGGGAAGCAAAGCGAATGGGCGGCAGCGACAGGCCTTCCTGAGGTGCACTGGTGGACGAGCGAAGGACCCCGGGGTTGCAGGGCGCGAGGGCCGGGACCTTGCACTAGAATACTCAGGCTGGCGCTGCAGGGTGAGCACCTCCCGTGGCGTGAACCTAGGCCCATCTCACACTGCTCCAGCTGTCACCAGTTCCTGCGGCCCCAGCTGTGCCCCAGCAAGGGAGAGATGAGACCCCCAAGTCACTGGCCAAGGGGTGTGCAGCCCTCAGACCCTGCTCGCGGGTCTGTGCACACCCCAGCTCCCTGGGGTCGAGCTTCTAACACTGCTCCTGTCTGTAACTGACCAGGCTCTGGGCTGGGCTGGAATCCCAAACTCTTAAGGCCTCTCATTTACATTTTGTAGCCAGCAGGTTGGGGCCTTGAGCTGTGTAGTTGGTCACGGAGTCAGTGACGTCCCGCACACTCGGGGCAGGCCGCGTCCTCGGAGCACAGGTCACTGGAGCCACGGCAGTAACAGGACATGAGCGGAAGCTCGGGGTGCCCAGTGGCTGAGGTCACCAGGGTCTGGGTGGGAAAGGCCCTGCCTTCTATTTCCGAGCCTCTGCTTCTGCCCACAGTGTACATCAGGGCCCGCCTCTGAGCCACCCCTGCCTCGGCCACTGCAGCCCCACCTGCGCAGCAGCCAGCTACTGTCCCCATGCCACCTTTCCTCCTACCCACGAGCTGCACCACAGCCAGAGGCCCCAGGGAAAGTTGGATTGTGCGTTAAACATCCATGGACCTTCCAGGAAGCGCTCTGGCCGCAGCCAGGTTCTCTTTGGTTGGGAGACCTATGAGCTGGGTGTGGTGCACACACCTGTAGCACTGTTCTTGCTCCTCAGGAGGCTGAGGAGAAGATGGCTTGCAGTGGGAGTTCAAAGCCAGCCTGGGGCAACTGTAGAGAGAAGGAAGGAAGGAAGGAAGGAAGGAAGGAAGGAAGGAAGGAAGGAAGGAAGGAAGGAAGGAAAGAAAGAGAAAGAGACAGGGAGAGACCCTAACCTTAAAACGTTCTCTTCCTGAGGGCTGCTCGCCTGGGCTCCCAGCACCCCAGCTGGCCACAGGACTGTGTTGGGTGCTCCAGTCCAGCCTGGCTGTGGACAGCTCGATACCCAGCCTGCCTTGCTGGCTCCTCCCACCAGAGGTTCTTCCCCTATCAAGAGTGTCTTGGCCCTAAGGCTCTGCTCTCTCCAGGACTTTCTAAAACTCGTCCTCACCTACAGTAAGGCCCCTGGGTTCTGTCACATCTGCACCCCCCAACCCTCACAGTACACCCTTGTGTGTTTATTTGTACTCTCTCTGAGGATAGGGCCACAACTGGTTTACGCACAGAGAATAGCTGTACAGTGCAGACATCTGGCAGATAATCATCTCTAAGTTATGATTTCACATGAAGATTTTTATGCAAATAACTTTACTCTGTAGTTACTTCAAGAGAGCTTATTTTTAGGAAAAATATTCTAGGTCTTCATCACCTTTCTCCTTATATATCTGATCCCTCCCCACGGTACCTGGAGGTGGCTATCCCATATCCAGCCATAGTGCCCCGGAGGGCGGCCGGCCTTGTTAATGCTCAGCAATTTAGTGGGCTGGGGAGAAAGGAATCACACATTGGCCTCTGGGCTATTTTTAAAAGCTCTAATGACAGATAAGCCAGAGCTCACACTGGGATAAGTCTCAGCTCCACGGCACGGAAAAGAATCTAAGAACTTCGCCCCGGCTAGAGCGGCAGGGTATACCTCTGAGCCCGGGGTATTAAGTTACCAGAATACGGTTGAAAGAGGCTGGGCAAGTCAGGATTCAGGGATGTGAAACACAGACGCTTAATTTCACTTGCTAATGGTTTCTTTTTATACACACGTGGCTCCCAGTTCAGTAAACAAGAACCTATTCACGCCTCCCTCCTGCATGCTCACAGTGGCACAGTTGAACCTCTGCTTTGGGTGGGATTTCTCAGGCCTCAGCTGATTTCAAATGGCAGCCTGGGTTCCTCACCAGCATTTGGACAACACCTAAGTCCTCTCTGCATCTGAGAAGCCCCCCACGGGGTCACCTGGCCGCTCTGCCCCGCCCTCCCGGCTGAGCTCACCCTGTGGAGACCCAGTGGCCCTCGATGGTTGGCGGCATCTGCACCGTGATCCGTGCACCATTGTGGAGATGCTTGAGCATGTGGTGGCACTGGGACTCCCGGAAGGCCCGCCAGGCACTCTTCTCCAGGGACCGAGGGTGGGATCTGCTGTCGGGGTGCAGGAGGGCAGAGCCTTCCCCCAGCCCTGCAAGACAGAGGTGTATTCAGCCACAGCATAACTGACACTACACGGAACCGGCGGACACAGGACGCTGGTGTGGCCCGGGGCATCTCACAGGAGTTGCCTTCCAGAATGGAGGGTCCCGGTAAGAAAGAAGTTCTCGAGGCCACGCAGCTCACTCCCCATAAAGCCACTGTGCAAATCCATGTGTCTATCACATTGCAGATCGCAGGCCACGGAGGAGAGACATAGCCACAACCCAGAGTCACCCAGGAGGCCAGGCACAGGGTGAGGGGAGTTGAGGCAGGAGTCTGAGGGAACACAGTGGCACTGAAGGTACTGAGGTGGTGTCAGAGGGGCAAGGAGGCCAGCCACAGAGACACTAGGGAGGGCATGACCCACCACGTCCTTCCTGGCCTGACTGCTGCTGTGCCTGGACATGGGTGGGTCCCAGGGTTGTGGGGTGGAGGCCCAGCTTCTAGTGGGGGACACTGACTGGTGGCAGATGTTCACAGAGCTGAGGCCTGGGAGGATGTCAGGCCGTGGCAGGGCTGGGGACCTCCGAGGAATGCTGTTTTGCGAGGCTGATTCCTTCTCAAGAGGGTGTGTGAAGGAGCAGCCTGTCCACACACCCCCTGCCCCCTCATTCCCCCTCTGCCCCCCCTTCTGCCCCCCTCCCCGGCCTGTATGCTGCCACTTGACACCCATAACTGTGTAGGCACGTCCAAGGTGTCCTCACCAGAGCCAGCATGGTATCACGTGGGCTTCCAGACCTCAAAACTGCCCTAGAGACACCTTTTTTCTTAACCAAGTAGCCAGCTTCAAGTATCTTGTGACAGTCGCAGAAAAGAGTAACACAGCCCTCTCCAGGGTCAGCATCACCAGGGCTGAGCCATGTGCTGTCCTCTCAAAAGGAAAGTGACCTGGCCTTTCCCTCATTTATCTTCCATGGCTAGCAGCTCACATCACAAAGCTAGAGACTAGCAACCAATGTAAAGTTTTCGGTAACAATAACTGTAAGAATATGGTGTATGCCTGTTTCCCAGGAGTAAAACAATACCAGGACTAAGTTTCTTTTTACCTCAAGTGGTTCAGGCTCCCCAAAGTTTGCCCCAAGCTATCAGCAGCCTGATATTCTGAATAAAGCAATGAAAACAAATGGAGTTATGACCAATCGCCTGGCACAGCTCCTCTGAGATTCCTTCTGCATGGCTGGACACACAGCTCAGCCTTCCTGAGGGACCCACTGTGTCTGTAGTCTCTGCTGTGTCAACAGAAAAGACATCAGCTAAAAGATGTGTGAAAAACCACATGAACACACGCAAACTAAATAAAATGCACGGGTTAGTACGCTCCTTATGGGGAGGCAGTTCTCTGCTTTATCACAGGGAACTGCATGACTTCATAAAGGAACCATGGCTGCTGAAACCCTGTGCAGAGAACAGCTCAGGTCCAGAGGTACAGTGACGCACGGCAAGGGATCATTCAGATGTCTGACACTCAGGTATTTGCCCTCAAGTGTCCAACACCTAAAGAAGATTGAACTAGGTTTAAATAAAAGTTCTAGACACCAGAAGAAGAAAACCTGCATGATGGGCTCAGGTTTCCCTCTAGGACCGTTCATTACTCCTCAAATACCAGCTTGATTGGGTTAAGAGACACCAGGCAAATCAGTGAGGCTTGAGCCTGGGTGCGTCTCAGTGGGCATGGGTACGGCTGCAGGTTCTGTGCCTGGCCCCTGGCCCTTCCTCTCTGGAGCTCTGTCCCCACTCTGCTTCCCAGCCACCGTGAACTATGCAGCTGCGCTTTACCACGCCCTTCCGCCAGAAGGTTCCTGCCCTGGAGCAGCCAGCCACAGACTGAGTCCACCAAATCCAGGAGCCACATCAAGCCTCTCTCCTCCTTTACCCCACGGGTACCTGGGCCTAGGGACTGAGCACTGCTCCACCCTCCGAGGAAAACGCTGCTAGGGGAATTTTTCAACTAAATGGAAACTGGGAAAAGAGACTGCTGACACAAAATGCAGTGATTGCGCTGGGTTTGGTGTAAATGAAACCATCCTCCCACCAGTCACAGGTGTTCATCTACCGACTCTAGACCAGGAGGAGACAAGGGAAACCCGCAAAATCTGTACGGTGAGGTCATTTGGTAAGGTCAGGGGTACTCAGCAGGGGCCTCCTGTCCAGCAGCCTCCATCTCCCTCAAGGGAAGGCACTGTTCTGGAGTGGTCTCCTGTGTCTACCATGCCATGGGAGGTGGCCTGAAGGATGTGGAGGAGGCGAGTGTGTGTGGATCACACATCTTTTCCTGTTTTTTTTTTTGATCAGGCCAGCTGCTTACAAAGCCCTTGGACAGTTCGGCAAAGGCGAGCATCGGGGACGTCTGGCTAGGCATGGATGAGCCACTCCCATCCCGTCCTCCACCACGGACCTATCTACACGATGTCCTCTGGGCCCATCTGTAGGGCTAGTCTTTCCATCCCCATTTGTCTGACACCTCGCTGGTCTCTGACTTGGTTCCAGTCCAGAGGCCTTGGGAGTTAGCGAAGACTCAGCTTGAAATACGACCCTAAGCCTTCAGTAGAGATGCAACATCTCACGGCTAAGCTGGGTCCTGAAACTCAATTTGTAAATTCATGTGCATCCTGCGAAAGTCTCCCCAGAAAGATAACAGAAGACAGGAGGGCAGCGTATGGGGAAGAAATCTCTGGGGATAAGCTGAAACTAGATCTGCCACTTAAAGGATTTCACTGAATCCAAGGTCTCGGTGATAGCTAAGACGCTTCGTTATTTTACTGCCAGTGACAAAACACTTGCTTCTCAACACTGACACAAGGCCTTAACAACAGTCCCAAGGCACCTATGAGTCATCCGCAGCAGCTCGGAGCACTCTCACGTTTCTTTTATCTGCTCAAGGAGACC